>JAPSES010000144.1:12069721-12086524 GCA_029822895.1 Maxillicosta whitleyi
AATTCCCTGGACTAGCAGATATGTTGGCTGATGTGGCCTTGAGCAAGGCATTTAGCTCCCCAGGGGCCTGGCATGGCAAGCCTATTTACAACCCTAACCCTAACCCTATTTACGTGTGTGACGAATTACAACTGACAAAATAAAGGTTCTATTCTAGTCTAAAGTGATATTTCTTGGCCCTGAAATGTAGCATGTATTATCTTCAGGTAATGTGCAGGTTTTTTTCTGTATAAGTGTCTCTTTCCAGGTCATCATTAATCTGTAGTTATTTTTGAAATTTATTTGGACTGGTTTTGTTCTTGAAAACTTCATCATGAGAGATGAGAGACGGAACATTTTCAAGGACGAAGCTAATCCAGTTGAACTTTTCTTCTTATGGAGCTTCATCAAATTCAGTTTAAAAGGCTGTGAAAACTCTGCTTCTGTGTTATTGTAATTTTCACCATGGGATACACTTCTAAGGGATTTTATTTGCTGAAAATGTACTTTGTGGAGCTTGCAAATAGTTTTTTTTTAATTTTTAATTGCAGTTGTAAATAATCTTTGAAATCTGGAGGTCGCCGCTTGTTAAGTCTGTTGAGGGTTTTTGGTAACCATCCATCACAATTTTTAACCAACATGTATAATGTGTATGCTTTTTGGCTTTTTGTGAAAATCAAATGAAATCAAACGAACAAATGAATCAAACATTCAACAACTCTGCATCAATGGCCACCTCCAACAACTGATAGGATCCTTGTGGAAACTTTACTTTCTAAAAAGTATTTCAGTTAATGAAGTTCTGTTGTTTGTGCTGCACTGATGTGGGGACACTGTAATATTTAACATAAGAGAAATCATATTTTGCTGGTGTGGAGTGGAGGCTTTTTACCTTTGAGTTAAATGGACTGTGCAGACTAAAGTCACAATTTAGTGTGGCTGAAAGTGTAAGAAGCATTGGACAAATGTTAGATGAAATATGATGTAAAAGAAAATGTAGACAATTTTACTTAGTCAGAGGTAAAACATTTAAGAAATGTAAAGAGTAAAAGAGGTCGCACTAAGTACTTGAGGCTTTGGTTTGTAGAAGCTGATTTTGTCATATCTAATGTTTAACTTATTTCCTAAACATCCAGTTTGTATCTTAATACTGAGACTTGAGAAGTGGATGTTGTTTTATTGCTAATTTGGCTCCTGAAATAACTTTGCCTGTCATGAATGATGTTGAAAAATTATTTTAAGATGGGAATACATGTACATTTATTTCTAAAGTGTATCGTCTGTTGTTGAATGAGGGCCCACAGCCAGGTTTGCATAAGTCTTGAATGAAATGGGAGTCAGACCTTATATGTGTTATAATTGACGGACAGTTTTGGACAGATTTATGCCAAAACAGCTTGTCTAATGTCTGTACTATAACTTTTTACATTAATTATACCTCACTCCAGAAAAAATATAGTCATTCAAATCTAATCTATCAGAAATGTGTTTCAGATGTGATACTGAAGTTGGCTCCTTTCTACACTTTACCTGGCTGTGTATGAAAATAAAGCCTTTCTGGCATGAGATCTGCTCCACTTTAACTAGAATTACAGAGGTGAATGTTCCAGTGGACCCTGAACTTTGTTTACAGGGGAACTTTACAAGTATTCATAGTTCCCTAAACAATGCACAACTCAAATTTATGGAGGTAGCTCTATGTGTGGCCAAAAAGTGTATTACGGTGTCATGAAAATCTGATTGCCCTCTTGTTATTGTATTAATAGGTGGAGTTTCGAAATGAACAGTTGCATCCCCCTGGAAAAAAATCACTTATTATCACCTTTTTGAAAATTTGGCAACCATATTTAGATCATATTGGGACATTTTTTTATATCAAGTACTTAATGTAGTTATCTGTATTGATCTTATGCACTGACTGTTTGGATTGATGGTATATTTTGTTTGTACACATTGCATATGAAACAATCAAAAATAATATACTACAAAAAGAAGTGCATATTGTTGGCCTCATAACATAAATACCTAAAGCATATTTGGGGCCAAATTGTGATATCTGTGTAACTTTACTCTCCTAACACTGCTGCTTCATTTTACGAGATTATCACAATTTGAACAAAAATATAACTGACGCAATTATGCTATGAGGCTAATGACATTAGTGTTCCTTATAACTTTGCTAAAACATCTCCATTAACCCCTAATGACCCAAATAGTCACCTGTGCCCAAAACCATCTAGTAATCTAAACCGTGGAATGCCTGTTGATCTGTTAATCCTATCAATATATGTAAATAATTGGGGTAAATGTAGTTTTTCAGTGGTAAATAATAATAAGATATGACCCATTTGGATGTTCGGAGATTCCGTAGTTACTGTGAAAACACTTTCATTTTCTACAACACTGATTCACAAATAAAACCCATGAAGTTTGATCAATGACAATGGATGGGCACACTTCTTTTTACATTTTTATTGATATATTTGCTGTAAAGGTCACTTTTTCTTCATTTCATTTTTTTCCTGTTTCTGATTCAATAACCCTCAACTTTAATCTGAGTTTTCATTAACATCTACATGATCAGTGAATGAAATACAGGAAAATACATAATTCCCACTGAAAAATGCAGAGGATAATATTATAATAATATAATGATAAATCACTTGAAAATGGTTAAATATAGAATATATAAATATATATATAAATATATTCATTTAGGATCTGCAAAAAATAGCACTGGGTCTTTATGGGTTAATGGTGGCCTCAGGCTTCTTCACAGTACTGTATAGTCTGGCTTCAGTCATAATTATTAGAACTTTGAAAATACATTTTTCGCAAAAATCTCAAGCAAGTTGATTCTGCACAAAATAAAGATGGTACCACCTATGCCTGTTTTTGAGCCAGGAAAAAAACGTGTTGTATGCACAGAGTCTAATTGTTCTCTAGTTAATGGTGATGGTAAAGGGACTTCACTAATATAGCACTTTTCTACACCTTGGTACTCAAAGTGCTGGTGCACTGGCTTTTACAGTGCATATTGGTGTGTGTGTGTGTGTGTCTGTTCTTTCGTATTGTTGACCAGCTGTCTGGTTAATGTTTATGTAGTAGGCTGTATGTTGTATGTTATTGCGTTTCCTGTTCCTGCAGAAGTGTATGTGTATGTGTGTGTGTGTGTGTTACTACCACCTCTGACTGAAGCCCACAATCAGCTACTGCTTTTAAACAAAGGTTCTCAGTATTTTTTCCATCACTGTGTCAAAGCACATCTGCAAAATGTACAATCAGACAAATCCAATCAGTGGTCACTTAGGCAAAGTATGAAATCACCAGCAATTTTTGAGTTGCGTCACTTATTTGTGCAGATTTTTTTTATTTTTTTTTTATTTTAATGTGTCTACACTTTGGATGGCAGTGAAAAATATGATGTTTCTGATGTGATGTGAAAGGGTTCTGCTCTGTGTTGCTGCATCTGATGTCGTATGTCACAGGGAAGTTGCGTACACGGACACCACTGGGAGAGAGTGCACATCTTCAGTCAGTTCTGCCCCAGTTTATTGGCAGCAGCCCCACTGTCTGTGCTAAAAGTCACGTCGCGAGGAGAGAGAGAAAAACCCAGAGAAGCGGGGTAGGAAGGAGGAGGGGGTGTAGGGGGCACAAGGAGCAGGACACAGGAAGTGGAGAAAGATGAAGAGCCGGGAGACAATGTGATGCACAAGGGGTGCTGAACCAGAGGAGGGGGAGGAGAAGGAAAAGCAAGCAGAGAAAAGAGAGGAGGATGAGGAGGAATGTTGGAAGAGGAGGAGAAAGCAAAAGAGGGAGAGCACAGGGTGTGTGCATCTGGCACTAGGAGGCAGGGAAAGATAGCGTGGGCCAGGCTGGCCGGACGTGTGTGTTTGTGTTTGATTGAAGAGGGATGTGAGACAGAGACCCCTCACTGGCTCGGCTTTACTGGAATTCTGCCACGGAGAGATGGACACTGACACACATGTTTTAAACACACGCATGCACACATTTGTACAATGAGAGCAGAACATGGAGAGAAAGGAAGTGACTGCAGAATATAAGATGAGAGTGAGAATGCTGGGAAGAGTTGTGAGGGTGGTCAGACATAAGCTTTAAAAGGTCTTTAATAATCAGAGTCCTGCTAGAAATACCAAATTGTTTATTATACTAATTATATCAAGTGGGACCCTATTTAAAATCCAATGCCATTACACATTACAGGCGCCGTTGTTCTAGACTAACTGTCCTGACCAGATAAAGACAGTTGATTAATGGAATGAAGTGATTCTGATTTTTATTCTGCTATTTTATTTAATGCACAGTATAACCTAAATATTACACCTGTAAAAAAACATGACATCCTTCACTTAGCGTAAACATCCTGTAGTTTCAATGATGACACAAAACAATATAGCTTTGAAATAATTCACATGATGTTCTGTAGGAATTCAATATACTGCATTATCCCTTCAACAGAGCCTTTCAATGTTGGCTTTTTATAATATTATTTGTCTCTGGAATTTTTATTACCAGATCAGTTGTTTTGAATTCATATGTTACTTATTATTGAGGAAATGTTTGGCTGTCATTATTTGAAATACAAGTTATTTTTCTATTACAGTTGTAAAGCAAACATTTCAGATTTATGCCAGATATTTGTCTTCCTGGTGTCTTTGCAATTCACATTTATATCAAATGTTGACTCTTCATTATTTTGTCGCAGTTGTCTAATAATTACTTCCAAATCTGTGTGAAAGATGCAAGGAGAAATCTCTCAGAGCTACCTCAATAGAAAATAATAAATAAAAATGAGGAGACTAATGAGCTGCCAGTGAGGCTTCCTCACAAACTATCTGATGATAACAAATGTCCGTTTTTACCAACACACTTCAGGAAAATGACATGTTTCAAGGTTGCAGACGCACATGAAAACAGGATGAACCTAGATCACCCCATCAACTCCTGTTTGTGTGCTACTGTGGACGACCATGCCCTTACCGTGTGGCAGCAGGATGGACACACAGATAGGCACACTTAAGTGACGCATGGTGTTTTTTGATACACAGAAGTCTACTTACATAACTGTGAGTTAATAGGTCAGTCAGAGTTGGACAAGACTGAAGCAAACGTGTCTGCTGACAGGCAGTGACATCCTGTCTACAAATGTCATACTCATGATTGTAATGGCATATTTCTGCCCCCATAACGTCAGTCACAGCCCCCCCTGTCTGAGAGTCACTTCCTGTCCACTGAGGCAGAGTGTCCCTTTCGCCACAGAAATTGCATTGCAAAGTGAGCACAGGAGCTGCTAAACATTCTGTCTTCCTTATAGGACTCCAGAGGCCAGATGGACTCTAAACACACACACACACACACGCACATACATGCCCACGCACACACACCTAAGGGAGAGGCAGCACATCCAATAATGTCACAGGGAGTGTGGTGTGTGTGGTGGGTGGAGGGTGGGATGGGGAGGCATAGGGGGTCCATTGTTTCGGCCTGGAAGCCACAAGTGTAGGGAGGGGGTGAGGGAAAGTCAAGGGGAAGCTAAATTTAGAGCACCTCCGCTCAAATATTCCAAATATTCTTACGTGTATTTGGATGCTCACGTATACAGTTTTCAGTTACTTCATCCTTTTCCAAAGTTACGTCATGATGCATAGTTTGATGATGACTAATGTAAATATTTGGCTTTAAAAAAAATCACATTTCACCAGGGGATTGATACAGCCACTGCACATTAAAAGTATAAATAATTTTTTTTTAAAGCACTGACAAATGCAAATCACTGAATTAAGCAAATCTCAAAATTATGACAACTATCACTGAGGTAAGAACCTCAGAGTAGATGATGTGGTACACAAGGGGTTAAATCTTCATGTGCAGAGCATGCATGTTTTGGGTCATTTCCTGCTGGCTGTACAACCCTGACCTGCTGGTGGGGACCTGGCCACACACACACACACACACACTGACTTACACTTCCTGTCAGACAGCGACACCCCCTCAGAGAGACACCACGTCCAGTCTCCACTACGTCCCTTACAGAATCCTCATCCTCATCCATTTCTGTCCGCCTCATTGTTGTTTCTACACTTCAACATGGTCAAAGGAGCCGCAGCAGAAATGAGGGACGTCTCCCTAAACAGGTGCTTTGTTATTACGTAAAACCATAAAACATCTTTATAGAGTTTATTTTACTCTATAGGTATCAAATATATCTTCCTAAATGTTGTTTGAACCCCAGATGGGCATAATTTGTTTCTATGTATGGGTGTGTTTGTCTCTGTGTGCATCTGGTTTACCCATCAGAGCTCCTGACCCGGTGAAGGGCACAGCACTGAGAAGGTACGTGTTTAACGTGTTTCCGTCCATTGCTAAAGCCTGATGTCATTCGAAGTTAGGTGTCGGGGTGGGAGTGAAGACCGGAAACATGTGGGCGACCGTCTGAGGTGCTGGCAATAAGGTGTCAACCCTGAGCAGGAAACATCACAAACAAGTGCATCTAGACTCCATTAAGGAGGGTCAAAGTAACAGGGTTTGTTTTAATATTCACAAGAATTAATGATCCAGATTGGTGATGATGCAGAATGGTCAGTGTATGTTTTGGTAATTGGAATTTTTTTATCCAAACACAAAAAAACTAGTGGTAAATTAATTTTCATTTCAATACATAAAAACCCAAACAACCACTGGAGATCAAAATCATCTACTGATATAAACTGTTTAATACCTGTTGATCCACTAATCCTATTAATACACGTCAATAATTGGTGTAAAATACAGTTTATCTTTTCTTGGTCATCAGATATGACCCATTTGGATGTTCAGAGGCTCCATAGTTACCGTGGAAACACTGTCATCTTCTGCAACATCGATTCACCATTAAAACCCATGGAGTTGGATCATTGACAATGGTCAGACGCACTGGATTTAGGTTAAAATAATGAGAATTTGGACTGAAAAAGACACTTCTCAGTCAGTTTTCTCTATTTTTGATTAAAAAAAAAAAACTATCCTTAACTTTTCTCTGACATGGCATCTACATGATGTGTGAATTAAATGTTGGGAAAATACATGATTTTCAATGAAAAAGCACAAAATACAGAGGATAGCATTACAATAAATGGTGATAAACCACTTAAGGATGTTAAAATTCATTTGATCTTCATTTTTCTCTTTTTGATATTTATGACAACTTTACTCTGAGCTTTGATGAAAATCTACGTGATCGGTATATCAAATAAGGGAAAATACCTGATTTTTATTGAAGAAATGCAAAATACAGAGAATAATATTAAAATAAATGGTGGTAAAGCACTTAAGAAAGTTAAATAGAGAAAAATTAATTTGGGAACAAATGCAAAAGTCAGAATCAAAATAGTATTTCAAGGCATTGTTCTTTTTCAGTGTCAAAACAGATAAACCAAATTTAAAAACAAAATCTGGACATTGTAGACATGCTCCCTTCATGAATGTCTACAAACTCCAGATTTCACATGAACCAGAACATTCGTACAAACCCCTCGTTTGTAAGAATTTTTGTGACCTATAGGCAACAGCACTCTCTCCTTGAAAATAACAACATCCAGTCTCAGGATGTCCATTTTTTCATTTCTGCCAGGTAACTTTCTTTTTGTTATTATAAAGAGAAAATGAACATCAATCAATTTTTTTAAATTTGGTTTATCTGTTTTGACATTGAAAAAGAACAATACCTTGAAATTCAATTAATTCTTCTATTTTAAAATGAAAATCAATTAACCCCTACTTTTTCTTTTGTTTCTGAACAGAAAATCCAATTACCAAAAGATACACTGACCCAGTACACTCCAGCAGAGAGCACACATCCTTCTTCAATTCAACATATACATTGATCAGCTGTAAAAATCAACATTCTGGGATGGAAATTGGCCTTGCTTAAACTCTACCGTTTCTACCTCAAACACATGCATCCCCCCCCATCTCATTGCGGTCAAAGCAACCACATGCTGCGGTCTGTGATTACAGCCGAGTGTTTACAGTCCTCTCATATTAACACTTGTGTTAAACAGCATGGGGTACCATCCTATAACAGGTTTTTAAGAAAAATGGGATGTGGTCTGACAACGAGGGACTGATGACACCTTCCTCAGTGAAGCACAAGCAGTTGATTCATTTTGTTTATCCATCTCAGGAATGGAAGAAAAATAAATAGCATAATAAAACTTCTTCTCTTCTTTTTTTTTTCATTGTGCTTTATTGCTTTTACTGGACAGAAAACTAGTTGTAAGAAAAGATCAAAGTGGATTTGAACATGTGGAACGCAGAAAATCAGGATGCTCACAGAAGACGTAGCACAAGAAGAACACGATTTTAGAACACAGGAAACTCTTCGACGTGCGTAATGAATGTTATTTGAATTTTTAAAAATACTCTCGACACTTCCTCATCATGAACCATTTATCGCGTGCTGCAAGTGATGTATTAATTACCACTTTTTACAATATGCAGGTACAAGAGAAACTGTATTAAATGTTAAAGGCTGCAGTTCATTTGCAACTTTGTGTGTGTGGACATGTGTGAGGAAGAGCGTGTGTGTTTTCTGGGTGTGCGATGTACATGTGTGTAATCAGAACCAAATGCTGGGGTGTGCGAGCGCATGGTTTCTCTCCCCCATCTCTAATCAGACAGCCCCCAAGAGTACGGTGTGAGTGCGGACTCAGGGCTTAGAGTGCTGAGCTGCTACATAAATCAGCTCTGCCCATGGAGAAACCTGGATACATGCAGACTCCACTAACTGGCCAGCAGAGCCGCAAAATATTCAAGACTGATCTGTTCTGTCAGCTTTCTGAAAGGTCTTGGGCTCGACTAATGATTTTGGTGGCACAGGATGTGCGAAGTTTGAGAAATAATGAACTCTCCCATACTTGGTAAGACTGATCACACTTGGCATGACGGGATCTGAGTAGGTGGTCTCTGATGGTACGGCTCCATACTAGATCTAAAGCCAGCTAAAGACTTCTAATATATGTAATATATGTGAGTTATTAATTTTTCCTTATCTCATCGCCTCTCTATAGGTTTTCCTCCTTCTGCTTTTCTTCATCCCTTCATTCTCCACTCTCAGTGTTTCAATCCTCATTCCCCGCAGGAGGTGGCCTCTCCCTGTCCTCCATCTCTCCTTCTACCTCCTTTCTTTCTCTTTCACATCTGGTCAGGCAGCTGTGGCTGGCCAGGGTTCAGTGGGGTGGGAAGGTGTGCAGTGGGGCAGGAGGGGGAGTTGCTGTTTTTGAGGAGGCTATCAATTGCAAAGCCCAGGGCACAGTAAAAGAAAAAAAAAAAGATTTGACAAAAAGTGTGGATTGTGAAAAAAAAAAAAAAAGAGCCTGAATCTCTTCAGTTTCTCTCAGCCTATCTATCACACTGTCTCCCTGTGCACTATTAAACTCTATTAAAGGGAGCAGCAGTGCAGGGAGAAGGGGAGTAAAGGAGATGGGGTTCTGGGAGAAGCAGGGGAAGAAGGGGGAGGATGGTGAGGGCAAAGATTTCAATATCTGATTTCCACATCTTAAATACATTAATTTATCTTACCCCGGGGCTCTTTTAAAGTTAGGAGAAAGGAAAGGAAGAGATGGGAGGAGGGAGAGGAAAAGGGGCGAGGGTACTTATGACATTTTCATTGTGGAATCTCATTTCTATTGTTTCTGTGGTCAACATATTGCCCAGAGATTCCACATGCCATCATGGCCACACAGGCTCCGAGCTGCTAAACGGTCACAGATGGTATTACACACTTTGCACACATGCAGATGACTTGATTCCTGTCAGGCTTTGTTGCTTTTTTTCCTCCAATATGCCAATGTCAGCAGATGATTTACCGTTCATGAGTGCGTCATTGTGCTCCGCATTCCAGGATGTCAACCGCGCCACCTTTATGCCAACTAACTTGTCTTTTGTTGATCTCCACCCTGAGTGCCAGTTCCTCTGTACTCCAGCTGAAGTTCATGACCCCTCAGAGTTCATATTGGGACGAGTGCCTTTCTGAGGGAGAGTGAACTCTTCACTGTGGTCTCACGTGACTCGTAGCATATGGTAAGTCACCCCAAGTGTGGAAAAAGCTCCATTTTCAGTTGCTTGCAGTTCCTTCCAACTCATTTTATGGCCAGTTTCAGAGCACGAGGAGCCAAACAAACATAGAGGAATCGGGATACATGGTCAGAGTGAGGGCGCAGGAACGCAGATCCAGAGGGATGGACCTACAGTGCACAAGGAGAATGGATAGGAAGTGAGGGAGGGAAGGAGAGTGTACAAGTGTGTGTTTTCTGAGGGTGTACATGCATGTGTCTATGTGTATGTCTGTATGTGCATGCTGCTGGGGTACTTGGGAAGGTGAACCCATGCTCCTCTCTGTACAGGAAGCCCCTGATTAGTGCTAACGAGAACTGCAGACCGTATTAATGCAACCACACACCTCACCCCCACTCCAGCCTCCCTTTTTCTGTTGCTCCTGCCATCTGCACTCTCTACAGTCTTTGCCAGACATCATAAACCCACTGCAGAGCCTTGAGACACACACCAGAACACTGAGGGGGGCAAGCAGGGGGCTGCCACGCACTCAGCCGCCTCTCTTAAATTCACTATCACAAACAAACACATGTGGTAGAAGAACACACACATTTAGGACAAATATAATACCATGTGACAGATAGTAGTGTCTATAGTAAAAACATTTACACACCTAAACAAACAGTGAATTTACAGTGAAAATCACAACATTACACAGACACAAACATTCGCATATCCACTAAAATACTTTTTTTTTTCTCCTTTCCA
Source organism: Maxillicosta whitleyi (assembly GCA_029822895.1). Taxonomy (NCBI): domain Eukaryota; kingdom Metazoa; phylum Chordata; class Actinopteri; order Perciformes; family Neosebastidae; genus Maxillicosta; species Maxillicosta whitleyi. The sequence continues at coordinate 12,080,522 of JAPSES010000144.1, forward strand.
TTATGAGCTGAAAACATCATTTGCATAGAAAAGGCTCCAAAGTATGCAGATCAAAGATAAGGAGGGAATGAGGCTAGGGAGATGGAGAAGAGGATGGAAAAAAGGCCTGCTGGTGTGCAAGTCTTATTAAATGTTCCTACAGATGGACAGACAGGGCGTTTTCATATTGAGACATGGATACCCTCTCCTCTATTCTCTTGACTCCCACCCACACATTAACATGTGTTTCACATTCAAAGCGGAGATGTGCAAACCAACCACTCAGTGTGACTGGCAGCCCGCTCCCTCACACTTGATCTGTAGCCATAGAAATTAACTTAGAGAAGAGGATCCTGTGTGTATGTGTGTGTGTTTCTCTGTGTTTCTAACAGAAGTACTTCAGAGAAACAAGAACAAACCTCTACCTTTCAATTATCATATTCACAAATAAGACAATAAATAGCAAATGAGGATTACAGATGATGATTATTTCTGCTAATATTATTTTAAGATTTATTGATTTTAACTGCGATAAAACATTTGTTTACAGTGTGATCAAATGTTTTGCCCCCCCCCCCCTCTCCTTCCTAAGTGTGTTTCTTGCTAAATATAGCATGTTGATTGGCTTGTGAACGTGACACTATTTCACACAACTAAAAAGAATTCATGAGACTTGATATGTTTTTTTCTGTTTGCAGCTCATTGCATGGACAGCATAATACAGTCATGGAAAAAAAATATCAGACAATCAAACATCATCAAAAACAATGGTTATCCAATCATGTACTAACTCCTGTGTGCATCATGTGAAAAAAAACACAGAAAAGAAAACATGGGATGTCTAAAAGCACTGTTTTTGTCAGTACAATGACACAGATATTGAAGTAAGAACTGAAGTGATTTTGGTTTTTATCAAGAAAACATGGAACATGGATACGTAGATATCAGCTCTGAAATTAAACTATTATGAGCTATTTTTGTTGTTATCATTATATTTGTCCAAACATATTCACCTTTAGTTGTACCAGACATTAAAATGAACAAGAAATTGAAGAAAACAAGGGTGGTCTAATAATTTTTTCCATGCCAGCAGCTCACCGTTCTGCACTCAAACAGGAGCCCACACACGAGCCAGAAAAGTTGTTTTTAATGATACCACAACTGTATGTTCTGTATTCACCTAACAAAGACACATAAAGTTCACCAAACAGAAATTCTTTGTCATGTGAAGTTATTTCCACCCACGCATCTTCAGGAAATAGCCCCGTCCCCTTAGGTAAAGAAAAGGCAGTACAATTATAAGCGGTGGAATTAGTATTCAAATAGTAAATATAAAGAAATCTAATAAACCTAATTACATAAAAAACATGTAAGAAATACTGCAAAGCAAATAAAAGTCAGAAGTATTAGCAAAATTGTTAAAGTACTCATACTGTTAAATTGTCTCTGAGGCTTTGTTTTTATGAAAAATTGTGTTTTTGGGGTTCACATTACTGCTCTATTAATGTTTATATTGCATTTTACTGTGCTCCATTAACTCAGAAAACAGCCTTGTTTTCAGCTTTATCACAATGCATTTTCCAACTAATCCAAGAGTATTTTTGTTAAAGAGTTTATTAAGCTGAAGGAGAGGAATTCGCTCAACCCGTAAAGGAATATGTTATGTTTTGTGTGATTAAAAGCAATATCAATATCAACACATTTGCAGATAAGTGGTTCTGACCAGACAGGAAGTGAATACAAATTTTAATTTGAAAAGTAAGTAAAGTGATAAGATTAACGTAAGTGAGAAAAAGTACAATATTTGGCTGTAGAGTATGGGAGTGGTTGTAAAAAGTGTCTAAAAATGACTGGACCTGAGTAAATGTACTTAATTAGGCTACATTCCATAACTGTTCATTTAAATAGTAACTAGCAGCATCACCATGTAAAATGTAATTAACAAATATGCCACAAACACATTTTTTTCTTTTGGTTTTCAAGTAAATTATTCTCGCTATTTAATTTAGTTCAGAACTAACCTCAACTTTTCATAAGTTTTCTCAATAAACTTATTTCTGCAACATTTCTTCATGAGTGAAATATCATTGTTTCTTCAGCTTGTGCAGTTTCTCAGCCCTGAACCAGGAAGTACCACACTGTGGCTGAGCAAGACAATTGTGCTTTCAGTTTCCAATGAAGTAGACTCTCCTGCAACACTGTAATCAGTGCCACTGGTGATTTAGGACACTACAATAAAAAAAACTAAAAATATGACTTCAAAACCACATAAAGTTGTGACATCATGCTCTCCATTCCATAGTTAATGTTGTAAATTCATGCTATTGTTTCAATATGTATACTGTGATCAATATGCAGGCTGATAAATGATTTCTGACTTTTTGAGTAGTAAGAATGATTTAATAATACCTACAGAAAATAAAATTTTAATTATTGATTTATTTGTCATTTATTTTCACAATAAATGGCGAAGTTTTTGAGGAGCCGAACATGGCATCCTCAAATCTCTTGCTTTGTCCTTTACTCATAGATTTTCAGTTCAGTGTAATAAGGAAAAAAACACAGAGTTAAAGACTTATTTTGTAGGAGGGAAAAAAAATTACTTTAACTCATTACTGACTATCTAGATAGTAATAATGGAAAGTGGTAATTAATCGACTCATTGTTGTGGCTCTGCTTCTAATGTTACATTCACACTTTTGCAAAAGCACAAAAAACCTCTCATCTTCATATGTTGAGCTAACAGGATACCTTGAAGTTGTACTAGATCACTAAATGGGTCTTTTGAGTAAATGAAAATATAAACCATCAACACTTTGGAATCTGTTTGGGGGCCCTCTGGTGGCTGTTGCGCTCTAACAGGTGTTAAGTTCATATGGGTCAATTTGGTACTTGGAAAGAAAAGGGTTAACTCCTCTAATACACGCAGTGATCCTTCTGCTCGTACGTATACATGTATAAATGTAAACCAGCGGGGGATCGTCACCGTTTGATCACAGTGAATGGAGATCCAGGACAAGGTCAGAGTGAGCGGATGAGGAGCAGACACACACAAACATAAAAGCAGGACTGAGATAAAGGAAAGACTGCGTGAGGAAACACATGGCATTATGGGTCTGTGAGTCAGAAAGGACAGGTAGCGATTGTGAATATTAACATAGCCAGAGACAAGAAAGTGTCGAAGAACGCGTGGTGGGATGGAAACAAAGGCGGAGATGAAGGAGTGGGCGGATGGGTGGGTGGGATGTGGGTCTCCTTCTGTCTAGTTTACCCAGCTGGAGGACCAAGAGACCCAGACGGAGCTCTGATGTCACCTGCTGTACCCTACCCTCCCAACTCCCCCATTTCCTGTCCCTGGTGGTGTGATGTCACGGGACGGCTGGGGATGTCACGTCCACTCCCCCTCATCCTTGTCCCCTCTGTCAACTCAGTTTCACTCACTAGTGTCCCATGGTGCCTTGGGACAGTCAATGGAGCACGTACCAAACACAGAGACCACTGCGTATCTGACACACATAAACAGAGTTTAGAAACTGATATGAATGTTCGAATATATTATAGATCAGATATAAAACCCTATTAGGTCATGAAGCCAGTGAAAACAGAGTAAAATCACTTCACTGTTTTATATAAATGTTTACAATTTAGGAAAAAACTACCAAATGCAGGAACTCATTAAACCAGATTCAGTGACTTCTCCAACCCTCGTTCTGAAACTCCATCCCTTTAAATACATAAATATCGAAATCATCTGTATATGATTACTCTAAATAACAGGTGTAGAGCAACTTAACTAAAGCCCTGAGGTCAAGTTGTGTCAGCTTACATCACTTATGACCACTCACAACTCTATTTTGCCTCATAAACCAGTGATTTAGCTACTAGAGTATTGTTAAAAACTCTTAAAAAACTCAGGCCAGATCACAAGAAATAGCCTATGAAAAACAACATCGATACTGAGAGGAAGTAAAAGACAGATTTATGGCCAATGTGACCATAAAGAGCTCTCGCGCTTGTTGAACCTCTGGTAAGTTTCTGGTATACAAAAAAAAAAAAAAAAACCAGGATATCATTTGTCAGATTCTTTGTAACTGCATCGTTTGTTGTAACCCGACACTGATATAAAGTCCCATTTCTGTTCATGTGTGTTGTGCCCAGTATCTGCACACAGGGCAGGGATTTATTAGAACTGACAGGTTTTTTAAACTCATTAGTGTGGAGTGGTGGTGAGCAGCTGACACCGCGTCTCCCTCAGGGTTAGTGTTTGACCTGGAGACATCCACTTATGTAACACACCCTCTAAACAAAAAAGGGCTTCCTCATACTGGTTAAATTATTTTGGGTTATTATTAGTGCATACATGTGCATGGTGGGAACATTTACCACACCATTAACAGTTTTTAAATCAAACAGCTACAATTTAGTCAACTAATTCACCAAAAAATGAATGGATAATAAATGCATATTTGACAATTTGTGTTAAAACTGAGAAATTATCAAAACCTCAATGACATAAAGACTGAAATTAAAAAAACTATTTTACCCCGAGCTGAAAGGTCATTATAGTTGATATGGCTCAATATGTAACATTGTGATTATATGAAGTTTAGGCTATAGAGATGCTGCAAAATGTGACAAAGGAAGTTTAAAAAAAAATCACTGAATTGTTCAAGTAGGCAATTGATTCCTTATTGCAAAAAAACAGACATCATGAACTTTACATAAGTAGTAAATCTTACAAAAGAACCCTTTAAATATGTGGTAAATGGTATTAGAATAAAGTCAGCTTGATCATTTTTGTATTGGTGTGTAAATTCACATAGATGTTTGCATACACATGTATGGGTGTGTATGTGTATCTATGAATATATGTACGTGGAACTCTATCAGTAGAGGATTTTTTACATCACAGCAAGTTAATCCATCTTTGTATCATTTTTCTTGTACTTATTTAGTATTTTACAAACACACACACATATAACTATTATTATTATTATTATTTTTTACAACAAGCCTCTCTAAGTCCTCATTTATTTAATGGTGGAAAACTTCACTCTGAAAGAAAATGTTCCTAAATGGTGTGACAATAAAGTAGATCCTCAATTTTGAATCTTTCATTCATTTTTGAAACATTTTTATATGTGTCAACATTACTTAAATTATATATATCGTCTAGAATAAAGACAATAGTAATTATTCATAAATTGGCTGTAATATCTAATAGTGGAGGAAGTAACTTAACTTTCCAAAAAAAAAATATGAAAGAATGAGATGAAATTACTTTTTATTTAGTCCCCAAACATAAGAAAAGAAAAACTCCCACCTCTAAACCAAAAAAAAGTACTTTGTAATTTTTTGTACTGAATTCTAAAGAGATAGATGTAAATTACCCCCAACAACAGAAATACAACTGAAAAGATCTCTGCATATTGACCAGTTGCTATGATATTACCTGACTGGTTATTAACTGGGTAAATATTCATAAACCATCCCAAATGATGTAACCCGAAACCAGTGAATGTAGGTCAAACTGTTATGTTGTTATCTTGTAGTGTTTCAGCATATTAAAATAGACAATTAATGATTTGGCGTGCATAAATACACCAGTAATTCTCTGGTACTGTCATGAATGTGTTGATAAATTTCATTCAAAAATATCCTGACACAGCGACTTTTCCTTCATTCACCCCTCTGCTCAATTACAGTGAAACACTCACTCACAGTGAATGAATCAGAGTCATTTCATTCACTCTAAGGGGAGAGAGAAAGAGAGAGAAGGAGAGGGGGGAGACGGGTCCATGCCCCCCACCCACTCTTACTGTGTTACGTGCAGGCTGACAGGACCCCCCTTGTAGAAACTGAACACCACAATTTTCCTCCCTTTAGGCATCCCCTCTTCTCTCCCCTGCCCTGAACCCACCCTGTCCCCTGCTGGCCGCTGTCCTTAACCAAACACACACACACACACACACACACACACACACACACACACACACACACACACACACACACACACACACACAC
>JAPSES010000144.1:12089215-12105299 GCA_029822895.1 Maxillicosta whitleyi
GAGAGAGAGAGAGAGAGAGAGAGAGAGAGAGAGAGAGAGAGAGAGAGAGAGACACGCCGCACGGGTGGGCGGACCCTTAGCAACTGAGTGTGCAAACGCGTCCGCCATGTTAAGAATGGATCCGCCGCCCGGCAGACCAAAGCCAGTGAACTGTCATAACTTTAATAAATCGCCTTTCTACAAAGTTAAAGACGTTGCCTTTTATCCTTCTCTTTACAGACACATCCGGACGTATTTAAGGGACATACGGACAAGGGAAAATGCTTTGCTGTGATACTTACAGCCTTTGTTTATTCCCCCTGTAGGTTTAAATGTAATACATTATTTTGTGAATATATCTCTATATATGTCTATGAGCCAGGGAGTTACGTTCCTGGAAGAGTCACGAGTCAAATGTGATGTGTTTGTGTCGCAAGCAAATGACATCATAAGATTTTTTTTTTTTTCACTTAAATTATACTAATGGATTTTTGTCATGAATCTGTATGCATCCCCGTCATCAGTGTAGTACAGCCACTTACCCCCGACAGTGTCCTGTGAGCCGAGTTCTGGTCCGGTTTTGGTCAAAACGAAAGTAGTCCGGCACGTTTTCAGGGACACTAAAATAAGACGATTTTCTTCTCAAAAGACTGATTTATTTCCATAAAAAAAGCAATGTCCACGAAAAAGTCACACCTCCTAATCACTTGGCCATACTTTATCTCTCTTCGTATCTCTGCGCGGTGCCCCAAGGTGCCATAACAGTTAGTCTGCCTGACTGTTTCACTGCTGAAAAAAAGTTGTTGACTAATGCGCAGTAGTTAGCAGCATGGCCGCGCGCACTGATATTACATCAGAGAAAGTAGGGCCAAATGATTACGAGTTGTCAGTTGTGACTTTTTTTTCGTGAATATTGGTTATGTGATGCAAATAAATCACTGTTTTGAGAAGACAAACGTTTTATTTTAGTGTCCATGCAAACTTGCCGGGCTACTTTCGTTTTGACCAAAACCGGACCAGAACTGGGCTCACAGGACACTGTCAGGGGTTAATCAGAGTGGATTAATGACGGGGATGTCATACACATTCATGTCAAAAATCCCGAACTATCCCTTTAAGTTTTTGTTGAAATGACATAGTCACCGAATATAAAAAAAAAACAAACAAAAAAAAACTTTGCTTGGGTATGACACTTCATCACATTATTCAGTTCTTCTATCACTCCTTTTATTCCATTTTTGTCAATTTGTGCTTCTTGTAGTAGCAGTTTGTGAGTTATTTTTTTATTTTTCTGCTGTATATTCCTTCAATAACTGTGATCTATTGGTCCTTTGCTGGTGGTTTTGTTTGGTTCTTTTCCCCAATTCCTTGTAATAGCTTTTTTGCAAGCCACTAAAAGTACCATAACCAAGTATATGTCATACAGTACATCATAGCACATTGGACTCTCATACCCCGTTATTGACATCATAGGAGTTTTTACTGCTCTGCTATGATGATCCCACCCATATTGAGGTGCTCAATTGTAATGGAGTAGAGGTGAGTTGGTGCTAAAAGTGTAAGACTCTGTCAGACTTACTGCATGCTATTCAAATTTGAGTCTTCAGGATCCACAAACCTTCATAATTATTTCATTGCATTTGATCTTTACATTTCTTAAATGTTGAATTCTTCTATTTTGTTGTGACATAGAAAGCCACAGTATTAGTCGGCCCAATCCTTAATTCTTTCTTTGGCTCCACATAAAGGGGTAGTAGGCATCTAGTTATCCAAATAGAGCACATTTAGACTCCAAATAAACTATCAGTACAAAACAAAAACAAAAAACAGAATGCATTGCATACTGAAATTATCATCCATGCAGGAAAAGTACATGAAATATAAGTATAATAACGCGATTTGTGGATTTTGACAAACTGATGAAATGCTGCAGGAATGAAGAGCACCATAAAATACAAAATCTAAAACCACATCTATGTATAATCCCAGCATAGTTTATTCTTTTCTCTGTATGCAGGAAGTGGTTGGGGTGTATAAAATATATAAAATCTGTGACCTCACCACTAGAGACTGGTGTTTGCCAAAAATGTGCTTTGTTTTGTTTTTTTTAGGAAAATATAGTGATTTTGTCTGAATATTACTAAATACATTGCAAGTTGTTGTGTTATACTGGTGTATTTTTTCACCCTAAACAAGGGCTTCCAGTGCCAGAATCTAACCATAAAAAATCATTAAATACACAGCATTTTTGTAACACTGGTTGAAAAACACCATGGGTGACTAAAATACTAAAATGTGCAATATGTAAACATTTTAGTATAAAAATTACTTTAGGCTAAGAAATGTTGGTATTAACTCAGAAAAATCCGATGCTACTTTTGTGTCACTTCCAAAATTAGTTTTTTCTCTCTATTCAACCTTTCTTAAGTGATTTATCACCATATATCCTCTGTATTTTGCATTTGTTTGATAAAAATCTGGCATTTTCCCATATTTTATTTACAGATGATGTAGATGTTCATAAAAGCTTACAGTAAAGTTAACTGTCATAATATCAGAAATAGAGAAAATTTTTACCATTAACTGAACATAAATTGTCTCCATCCACTGTCCTTTATCCAACTCCATGGGTTTTACTGGTGAATCAGTGCTGTAGAAGATGATAAGTGTTTCCATGGTAACTACAGAGCCTCTGAACATGAACATCCAAACAGGTCATATCTGATGACCATGGAAAGATGACAAACTGTATTTTACTCCAATTATTCACAAGTACTGATAGGATTAGTGGATCAGAAGTTTATAAACATTTTATATAGGTTAAGACAGTGTTTCTTAAACTTTTTTGGCTTGTGACCCCATTTTAACATCACAAATTTCTGCCGACCCAAGACATTCAAAACAGAAATGTTTTTCTCTTGGAGATGTCTTTGCAGGGCCAGGCGAGCGAAGAAATTTTTCCATTTTCTGTTCGGTGTGTTCATGCAGGTTGAAACGCAGCAGCACGTGATCACATGATCAGGTCAAAGAAGATATGCCCTCTCAGATATTATATCCTGAATTTTATTTGAACTTGACTTCTATTAGGAAAAGGGTGCGGTATTTTAATTAAAATTATAATTAAAAAATATGTTTTATTAGTAGTTTTTTTAAAAAAAAAAAAATATTAATTACTAAAAATTTAAGGTGACTCCATTTGAATTCCAGGCGACCCCAAGGTTGAAAAACACTGGGTTAAGAAATATGTATTTTGCAAAAATGTACTGTCCTCATTTTATTGTGCAAATTAACTGAATTCATGTATTTCTTGAAAAAACTATCCTAGTAAAATTAGGCATTAGATATGAGACAAAGAGAAAAGGAGGCATCAGTGGAACAGAAAAGTGTTTTGTTGTACATGTGCTGGAATAAACAAAGAATAAACAATAATTTTAAAAAAAATCGTGGTCTTTGTTTGCACACCTGCAGGATTACGCTGTCTATTCTCCACCTTTACCCAAGTGGGAATTCATGCCTTTATGCTGTGCTTCTCAAAGTCAACACAGCCCCTGTGATTAGTACAAATGACTCTCATTATGTGGTAATGCTGTAATTACATGACCAAAAGTGGTGCCCTGGTGTAGTGCACTGCAACTTCTATCACTGCAAGTGACAGCTCCCGCACACCCACCACTCTGCGAAACTTGTTACTCATTTGTAAGGAGATTAATTTTTTTCACAGTTGTTTGCCTCTGGGCTTTTTCATGCGGGAGTTTGTTTTCTTCTAGGCGCTTGGGGCCAGGCCAGTGTACCGTTGTCAAGTGTTTGATGTAGACAGACATGGAGGTGAACCCAAACAACGGCTGTGAGGCTCTCATGTTAGATTAGCTCTGTTTTATATGAACTGAGTGCTACAGTAATCCACCCAGATCACATAATGGTAATACGGTACCCATTTCCTCGTTCAAAAATCTTTTAAGTAGGCCTAGTAATCATCTGCAGAGAACTTGAACTGTACATTATTCCACTCAAGCTCAAAAACAGCTGTACAGGCCAATAAAAAGAGAAGTAAGGATGTGTTATCAGACATTAGGACTTCTCTGTCATGCACTGGGTACCAGTACAGCCCTGAAAAAAAGGGTTCTCTAAAATCTAACTGCCAGTTTGCCTCAGAGCTTGGATCTGGTTTTAGTTGTGAGTTTGGACAAAACGCAGACACTTACTGTTTCTTACAGACGCTGCTTAAAAGCAAGAGTGGCTTTTGTAAAACATGGGTCAGTAATAGCACACTTCAGCGCTGAATGATATCATTTGGCATGAGAACAGAAATTCTGAGTCGCAAATCAACAAAGAAAACTCTTGGAAACTGCCACTTTATTTTCTTTGCAACCGTGTGATTAAGTGCAGATAAATGTGAACCACATATGAGTTTAATGATGAGCGGATGATTATCATAAGGTTATGACTGTGGGATCTGATAAATGGTTATTACGGTTTGTCAGATAAGATACCGCTCGTCACACGACACAACTATGCTGATAGAGGCATGACAGAAGTGCTGCAAGTCAACAGCTGTGACACTTCTCATAAAGATAACACCACTGTGCCCACAGAATCGACATGATCATAAGATTGTGTGGTGTTATGCAGTATACTTTGAGTTTCTGTTATCCACCAATAGATAAAAATACCTCAGTGTTTTGTCAAAATATCACTATCTGGTTGAGTTTTTTGTTGTGTCATCAACCAAAAAGGGAGTAGATATGGGGACTGGAAATGTTGCAGAGGAGGAAATGTAATATATAGGGAGATTATGTATATAGGGAGATTATGAAGCATTTCTAACATTTATAAGTAATTAGGGTTATAAAGATTGAAGACAAGTTAGAAACTGATGTTTAAGGTAAAGTATGTAACATTTCTTGCTTAAGTTTATAAAAGGAAGGCCCCTCCTCTCCACTTAGCAAGAAACAGGAGTGAATGGGGAGAACGAGGTGTGTAGAATGAAAAATAAAGCTTTATTTCCTCTTTCTTGTAATGGATCTACATGGTATTTGATATTATTTTAGTCTGAGGTGCCAGCAAGCTCTCTTTAGCACTTACATTTTAATATTTTTCTTTATTTTTTTCTGTTATTAGCAGGTTGTATTTTATTTGTTTCAGTCTGAAGAACAAACAAAATTCACACATCCATCCAGTCCATAGATCCAACAAATGACTCCATGAGAATGTAAATTTATAACACAAATTTCATTACTTAAATTATTAATTTGTACAGTTAGACTTAAAAGGAGTATCTTACAGCAGGTAGGTCAAATAACAGGCAGGTTAGATCCTCACAAAAAAGAGTAAAACTACATAATTGGTTTGCTCAACCTTCCACACACTTTTTTATTCAGTTTTCTTTCTTTCGGTGAGTACAAAAAAAAAGTAAAAAAGAAGAAGAATGGAAGAACAACCAGGATAATATAGCAGTAATAGTATAAAAACAGAAATAAACACAGCCACACCTTCCCAAATTCCACTGTAATGATCTAGAGCTGGGGTGTCACACCCAGTTTACTTCAGAAGCCACATCCAGCCAGGTATGATCTCCAGGAACATCACAGAAACTTTCAGGTGTACTGGAAATGCAAACCAGACAGATTAATTAATTTACCTAGGTAATTAAATTCCTGGAAATGTTGGTAGAAAAGTGCTATAGAGGCAGAGGCCAGAGTCTCTGCAGGTAAATACAGCTCATATTAGGGATGCAGTGGTACATAATTGGGAGCTGATGGTGAGCCTTAAGGTTCATGTATGTTCCTTTATGTATGTAAATAAGTATGTAACACTGTCATGTGTCACTGCTTTCATGCTTACATGTGTCCTGTATGTTCTGTATGGAATCCTACAGAGGATGACACTGTTATCATACTGGACAAATACCATGAAGTTAAAATAAAGTTTTTTGAGGAGAAGAAAGTCAATAATAACGAACATGGTGACGATAGAGGAGTTTTTACTAACGCAGATACTAATGTTAATATTGAAAAGGGTGATGATGGCAGAAAGTCTGTGCTCTGCTTCTGGCTCGGGCCTTGGTCTGCCGCGTCCATCTCCACCACTCAATCCTCCAGCTTCAAACAATGACAGGAGAATTCTGTAAAATCAGTCAAAGTTCTAATATAAACACACGTTGTCTGGAAATGTCATTTGAAAATGACAAATGAGCCATACCACGGTACATGTTTGTACCAAACCATGAGGGGCGTACCGAACGGTACGACGTGTACCCCTGCACCCCTACCTCATTCTAACATTGTTTTAAAGTAGTGCGCCATAAAACACAGCGTTTGGAAGCGATTGAGATGCTGTCTGTTTTTTACACTCTGCAGAACGGTCAGTAAGTCCAAAGCAGTATAATAAAGAAAGCTTCTGATCAAAACTGCCAAAACCTGTTGACATCCAAGTTAATCACAGCATCTACAGCCTGTTTTACTACTGAGGACTTCTGACCTTACACTGGAGCCGAGAGAGTGCGCTCTGCGATCTGGTAAATAGTTCAGAGCTGTATCAGGTCGGCAGCGTTTCTCACACAAATGCCTACTAGAGCCGTACATCACAGTAAAAGAAATAAAAAATAAGCAACTGTCAAATGTAGAGCGAATGGTACCAATAACCAATGCCTGGACGTCATGTGTGACCAATTCCTAGGTGCCAGTCACAGCCTCTACATCTGGGATTCACTGCCCTTTATGAAATACGTCTAAGTGAGGGTAGGGAATAACAAAACTCACTCTAATTCATAGTGGAAAATAAATCTGTAAATTAAGCAAATCCTTGTAAGAACTTTTGTAGACTGCAGTGCTTCTGGCTGCTTTGAATCAAACGGAACCACAACTTTGCTCTACAGTGTATAATTATTGAATAGCATTGCATATTAAGTTGTTTTACAAAGGAGCCATGACAACCCCTGCGAGCAATAGATTGTTCTTGTTTTAGAGCTGCAAAACACTACACACTTAACTACTGCATTAAAGTATACATTTTAATAAAGCAACAAAAAGCTTTGTAAATTGTCTATAAACTTTTAATAAGTTTCTCATAAGTGCATACAAATGTTGTATGACAATAAACATCTTTATTATGCAACCATTAAAGTAATCAAGAGTACGTACACATAATAATATTAATAATTATCTTCTACAGATGTATTGCCTCTTAATATTTATTATAGAGTGTGAAAATCAGACCAAAAACACCATTTCTTGCTTAAACATAGCTTCTTTGGAATGCACAACATTACTTAAATGTTTACTAGTCCTTCTTTCTTTAAGGAGCTCAGTCTGATGATATTAATTAGGAGGTAAGTAGTCATTCCTTTTCTCAGATAACTAGAAGAAGACCCAGTTTATGGCAACCTCCAGCTGAATGAACAGCGTCGCTCTGAAACGGTCATTTCACTTAAGAATCTGCATCAGTATCATTAGGAAGTGACATAGATGTTGATGTTTTCTGTTTAAAGATTTGTCGAATAAAAACACTAGGATGACCATGTTCAACCTACTCTGGCTATGTGTGAACCAGAACTATTTCTGAGTGTAAAACCAGATTTAGGGGAAACTGATTTAAAAGTCAGTCTGGTATCGTCCCTTTCACTATTATTAGAGGGCGTGAGTGGACTAATCCTGATTGAATTACATTGTAAACTCACTAGTTGGGTATCCAAAGTGAAGACAGTGTCCTCTGTGTACCCTCCAGTCAGAACAGGAAGCTGCCAGCCTTTCTGAGATTAGGCCTGTTTCCTCTCCTCACAGTGCACTCCCAGCGACCCCATGGCCCTTTAACCCCACAACCTTCCTCCCTCTACGTATGGCATACACACCATCAGCTGAGGAGTGTGCCAGCTGGCCTGCGAGACACACGCACACACAAACAGACCACTAAATCATTCCTCAGAAAATGACACTTGAGTTCAATTCAAAAACAATATGGCCTTTCCTGGCACTGAGCTGGAATGCTGAAGCGTTCAGCAGACACAACACAGTCGCAAATTCGTATGTCAATACTGTATCCATACAGCTTTGCTCTGGTACCCCCGTGCCTTTCCCCTCCCTCAAACAAATTGTGGCAGTAATTTTTCCCTCTCGCTGAGTTTTACGAGCTGTAATGTGAAGCACCTGTAGACACAGGGTCCAGACGAGGGCTGCAGGACTTTGTGTGTAACCAGACTTCGACCTCGACGGACACACCAACAGGTACATTTAGTGCACACGTCTGATAAAACAGCCTGTCTTCAGTGTTATGTGTAAAGTAGAGCTGTCAAAATTAATGCATTAACACAGATTAATCCATCATGATGATTAATCTGATGAAAAATGGTAACGCAATTAACCCATTGCAGCGCAGAATGACTACAAATGTCTCTGTCAACGCATTTCAGACAGTTTGTTCAAATACGTTTACCGTCGCACATGTGCAAATGGGCAGTTGATCCAGTAGTGAGAACAGAACTAACCAATAAAGAGGGAAGACGCTTCCCATCTGGATGGAAAGTCAACCGACATCAAGTATTATACACACTCCACGTTAACACGAAGGATACGTCAGTTGAGGATTACGCTAGCACTTTGGCTAACGTGTCACCCAGCTTGGAATAAACACATTAAGTGCATATGATTACCTTCTTTCTTGAGTCTGTTTACTGATTCCAAATGAAAGGCGATTAATATAGATTAAAAATGAATGATATTTTATCATGATTAATCAAAGTTAATCCACAGCAACCCTGTGATTAATCTGATTAAAATTTTTAAACATTTGACAGCACTAGTGTACAGATATGTAATTTTTTAACCTTTCAAGTCTTAAACAGTTGTGAGCAATCAAAAGCATCTACTGTGAAAACAATGTAATTACAGAAAAACAAAAACATTTGAACCAATAATCCTACCAATACATTGAAATAATTCAGGTAAAATGCAGTTTCTAAGCTTTTCATTGTCATCAGATATGACCCATTTGGATGTTCAGAGACTCAGAAACACCCTCATCATATGTAATCCAAGTAAAACCCCCAAATGACAGTGGATGTAGACACTTCAGTTCAGTACATGACTTTGCTTAGTTTCTTCAGTTTTCTGTCTTTTGATATAATTATATAACAAATATAGTATAATAATAAATTGTGATAAATTAGTTAGGAAAGGTTATTTTAGAGGGAAACATATTTAGAAGTCTCAAAAATAGTTTTAACTCTTTAAGGGTTCATTAGGTTCACAGATGTAATATATAACAAATCTACATTAAAATAGTGAAAAATGACAATGCTTATGTTATATCTTTTCTTGATTCACATACCTACATTAAATCACAGTTTACTTAACATTATAAGACATTTTATAACAACTTTAAAATTCAAAAAGATCTATATTACATGTTGTATTATTGGTAGATCATAATATTTAACATTAAGTGGCTATTTCATTTCATTACATAATTACGTTGCATGATTTGAAAATCTGTAACTAAATCTAATGTGACTTTAAACATTAATTCACTGCTTTTTCTTTAAACACGACTTCTGCTATAATGGAAGTGACTGTCGCTTTCTATATTTTTATTTTAAAGATGCCAAAATGGACCCGCAAAATGTTCGGTTCCAGGATAAACTCTTCACTCTATTTGTTATTATGAGTCTCTTAACCACTGAGGCGTTCAATTATCGTCAAATCACTTCTATAAAATATGTTTGGCACAGACTGGTGTTGTGGTTGTTTCTGTCCCTCCTGAAAACCCATCATGTGGCTTGACGTTACCTCTATGTGGGCTGAGCATGTGCAAAAAAAAGAAAAACCATCATGTGTTTCCATGGTTAATATTTTCCTGTTCTGTGGATTATTGCATTTTTATACCCCCCCTCAAAGTTCCATCTGATCAGGCCAGTCTCCTCTGAATGAAGTGGTTACATCATGCATTTCTATTCTAATTGGGCTGTTTTTTCCAATTATTAGTGGAATTTTAGAGTAGTTTTCAACTCTTTAAAGTTTTTGTTTTGCCTGAGATCCATCTGACAGAAATTGCATATCAAGTGTAATTTGTGGACACATTGCCTTTCATTATGCAGTAGGACATTCTAATGCTTGGATTTCTGCTATCATTTCTAAGCAGCCAGGGCACAAAATAAGAAGAAAATAAGTCATGCTCAGCATTAGTTACCGCCCACATTAATGTAAGAGATAACAGGAATGAAGCAGTGATGAAATAACACTTCCTCTGAAGTGGTACATGCAAAAAAATAGTGTTTCACAGAATGTGTATCACATTGGTGCATTTCAGGTCACAAGTTAACATCTAACTGGACTATAGGGCTCTGCATCTAAAAATGCTGTGAGTGTAAAAAATAGAGAAGTGCATCATCTTACGTTTACTCTGAGCCACTGAGGTCACATTTAACACTCTCCAAAGTTCACTGCACTTGCTGTTAAATGGGGAACGAGATTCTTTTCATCTGACTGTGTGTGTGTGTGTAAATGTATTCTATTGAGGCCACATGTAACAACCAGGCACTCAACTTGCTATGAAAACAAGGGGTCATTAGTCAGAGCACAAGGCTATAACCTACAGTTCTCTGAGGTTTTCAGGTCAGCTGCTTTCTATTACCTCCAGGAGTTGACACAGAGTGGACTGAAAGCCTGTTAACTCTGTCTGAGCCACCAAGTTTGGATGCAAACACTGATGCTATTGATGACCTTTTGCTCTGAGTCACTTAAGAAAGAACTGACTGACGAGAGGATGTGCGTCTTAAAGCACATAACAAGCTAACCCTTTGACCCACACACTGCTGCGGTATCGTCATCCATAAAAATGACTCAAATCTCCTCCTATAAAATAATGGTAAGTGCTATTATTACCATGAACTTGGCTCTTGCCTGTGGTTTCTAGACACACTGCCTTTAATTATGCAGTAAGACATGTAAGTAAAGTGAGCATGGGCTCATATTTAATTTGGTTGATTAAAGCAGGACGTTCAATTGACTGAAATGCAGCAAGGGTGTAATTGTCACCACCAGAGTTGTTCAGCTGACGATACACAAAACAGACACTGACTGGAGCGCAGCATACCACAAGTCTCCACAGTCAAGTATACAGAGGTGTGTGTCTGTACTGTGTGTCATTTTCCTACTACTTCCTCAGGATACTCTTGTATTTAAAACACAGTGTTTTTGGAAAAGATCCCACATGCCACAAGTCAGAGTCACTCGTCTAAATATATCAGACTACAGCAGCCTGTCAAGCATAACTGTCATCATTCCATGAAAAACAGACAAACTATGAAGGCAAGAATATGGGCATAAGTAGAGGGTCAGCAGAAAAGCTTTTAAAAAAGTGATAAAATAAAAGAATAAGCCAGGTCATGTCAGGTGCTGAAGCTTATCCAACTATTAATGACAAAAATCTTTGATGCCAGATTACTGAGCTATTATTACCAAGTATTTTCAGTAATAATAAAATGGTGCCTTTTAGCTTTTATAGATGTTTTGTTATTTTTTGACAATAACTGTCAGGACTTGAATGTTCTAATCCAGTCAATAAAGGTTTAATTTTATGGAAGTCTGGGTCTCATTGTTTATAAAACGCCTGCTTTTAAACAAATATTCTATGTGCACAAACTCTTCGCTCACTAACTTCTACTAACACTTCCCCTTCTTGCTTTCACTTACAGTAACAAGAATATGTTGTACTTATGCATGCACATGCATTTACAAAGACATACATATATCTACTGTCTCCTTTAACACCTGGTCCTAAACTTTGCTCTGCGGTTTCTTTGGCCTCAGTAGCTACAGTCCTGAGCTTTGAATGGTGTTAATCAAAGGCTCATTTTGATCCACGTCCAGCTCACTGCATGAAGAACATGTTCAGTCAGTGAAGATACAGCTGCAGGGCAATGCAGTTTATTTGAAATGGAAATGAGCGATGCGCTTTCCTTTTCTTGCTACCAACACGTCTCACAATGGTAATTCCCCAACTAATTTATCTATGTGAATCAATTCCAAATGAATAGATTACTTTTTTTTTTTTTGCGGAAGGATGCCATCTGTAAAGGATCAGAAGCTTGTGAGGAGCTGTACAAAGTATGTCACAGTGAAGTGTGAGCATAAACCTGGGCCCAGCAGAAACATTTAAAGTCTTTGATAAATATTCTTATCTAGAGGTGAGATGTTGAAATATGATCTGCTCAGACAGAGAAGAACGCCAAAGCCCAAGGCATGTGTGTCTGAGTGTGTGTGTGTGTGGTGTAGAAGGTGGTTGTCCCCACATTGCCTCTCTTTCCCTTCATGTGCAGTGCTGAGGGCCTTTTTTTAATCAGCCCCACCGCTGGAGCTGACAGTAATGTGTGCCCACCCATGTAGACTTCTCTGTGCTGCTTTGTGTGTGACTTTCTGTGTGCGTCTGTGCATCCATGTGTGGGTGTGCCAGCCAGCAGGCCGGGACGATGCTCAAAATATCTTGGCTGATTTATAGAGTTTCCTTAGGCTTTGGAGCGATTGCCTTTATGACTAAAGACAGAGCAGGGTCTGGGCAGGGACAGCTAGGCTTAATGACTTCACTTGTGCCAACATATCCACACACATGAGCACAGGTACGACACACACACACACACACACACACATAGACGCACACACAAAGACCCACACATCTACATGCCTCTTAAGTTAAGTCAAATAAAACAGAAAGAAAGATAACGCATCACACAATGAATAAAATAATAGAATCGAATATTTCACTGAGGAACATTTTATCCTTTTGGCGCACGAAACCGCACGCAGTCAACCACAAATTTTGGCAGCCTTAAGTGTACTTACTCACACATAGCGAGGTGCACACCAGTGTGTTCATGAGAGTCATATTGATATGCAGGGTACACAACTCTTTTCCAATATATTGCAATAGTGGAGAGGAGGTCATTCATTTGGAGAGAACACTGTCATATGCACACCTGAGTATCATTATAACTTGGGCTACTTCCTTCCAATAAGGATCCCACTGCTTCTGCTATTTCATCAAATTTCCTTATTGAAAATTTCATCCGCAAAAGGTCAGTGAACTGTCAATGTGAGATGCATTTTTCTCTCGTCTGTATAACATCTAACAGAGAAGAAACACTCCAGTCTTAATCAATACAGCTGTCTACTCCTTTACATCCAGAACTCTGAGTGGATCTTCAAGTTCATCATCTGCCAACTTTATAAACACAGTTACATTATTGTGTTTGGGCTACGAGCACTGTGAAAACCCATCTGTGAAAACTGCCGTATTGTGCAAGATGCAATGTGTAAACATACAAATGATTGCAGCTGCTATATTGATATGAGGCTGATACTCTGCTGTTGGTGTTTCTTTTTCATGAATTTAAAAAAAAAAATTGGAACAGGATGCTTACTACAGTTCACTTAGCAGCCACATGTGTCATTAATAACAAGGGTCTTCTGAACGCCACTGTGTTTGTGATGAGTAATTTCAACTACACACTACCTCGTTTCTGTCTTTTTTTTTTTTTTTTTTTTTACTGCTAGAGGGCTCAGAAAAATCTAGTGAGCAGACATTGATGGGAGATTAGTAATTATACAGTCTCTTTCAAGCATCACTAATTACCTTCACTTATTACTGTCAGTATTGGCACAGCTGTAAAAAGATGCTTTTCTGAAGAAGCACGCACCATGACTTAAAAAAAAATGATATCTTAAAAAAAATTATAACATTCTACTTATTATTTTGTGATATATTACTATACACTTTTTATATGCCAGTATATTGTAAAGTTGTATAGACTATACTTCATACAATAGTAGCCTATATATGACAGTCTCTAAATGACGTAAGCTTAGCCCCAGTGGTCTGACATTCTCTACAGGTACAGTTAACAGGATTAGTTATAGTTACTAATTACTTTCCCAAAAATATTTATTGAATTAGTAACTGAATTATGCCATCAATGTAATTAGTTATCAGGGAGAGTAATTATTGCTTTACTTTATTAAAAAACCTTCAAATATGTCAAAGAAAACTGATTTTTGAGTGTTTTTCATGGGCTAGTTGCCAGTAGAACAGCATAGATGGGTACTTCATTTAACTTCATATTTATTGGTGTGGGAACAAAATTAAAGACAAATCCCTGAAATAATAAAGCAGTGTCATCCTTTGTGGGTTCTACTGCCACTCCTTCTTATCCTTTGGCAAATTTGAGTAAAGGAAGACAAGTGATCTAACTTTTGCCGTCTTCTCTCTAATAATATTAGTCCTGTCTTATGGAATACTCATTTAGATGGGGCTGATGTTCCCACTAACCAGAGCTTCTATACCTTTACTTTGGTCAGGCTGAGGTACACCAGGGCCTGGCTTTTGCACCACATAAGGGGATGTGCATGTCTAGGAATCAGATGCTCCTGCAGTTAATCCTGCATCTCCACTTTTTTTCAGTTGCTGCTCCCTGATACAGTGGTAAATGTCTCCAGTCCAGTCAATCGGAGTCTCACTCATAACTCCTCCCCTAAGCTACCTGCGCACATAGTGAATGAGGTGTGCTGCAGACAACTCAAACTCAGAGATGTCATTAGTCATTCACGTGAAGGCAGCATGGGCAATTTGAATATAAGAACAGCTCTCAAATGAATGGCTCAAAACAAATCGGTTCTTATTGTTCACTGAAAACAGGCGTTCAAAAGATTCGTCCGCAAACGTCACATCTCTAGTGCCTGCTTGAGCGAGCCTGGATGGATAACAGATCTTAGATATCACTAACGTGGCAGATTTAACTGCCGGTAATGGAAACAGCTTTGTAATGTTTCAAATAGTAATGCATTAGATTACCTGTTACTAGAAAACAATAACAGCGTTAGTAACGTTGTACATTGGTAGAAGCTCTTATCTTTCCAATGGGGTATTAAACAGTTGTGCTCATAGGTTTACATAACTTAACAGGATTTGTGATTCTTTGGCCATTTCTCAGAGAATATGAATGACAATACAAAAAAAAGGTTCCATTTCACTCATGGTTAGTGGTTGGGCGAAGCCATTTATTATTAAATAAATGTCTCCTCTTTTTAAATCACACTGACAACAGAAACTGTACAAATGATCCAGATCCAAAGGTGACATACGCTAGTTATTAATCCTCTGTATTGGTCCCTTTAACATCAATGACAGCTTCAAGTCTTTGGTAATCATTGTGGATGAGGCTCTTTATTTTCTCAAATGCTAAAGCTACCCATTCTTGTTGGTAAAACACCTCGAGTTCCTTTAAGATTTTGGGTTTTCTTGCATGAACTGCATGTTTGACACCTCCCCAAAGTGGCTCAGTGATACTGAGGTCAGGAGACTGAGATGGACACTCCTTCACCTTCACTTTTTTCTGCTGTAGCCAATGACAGGTGGACTTGGCCTTGTGTTTTGGGTCATTGTCATGTTGGAATATCCAGGACTGTCCCATGTGCATTCTGTCAGGGTATGTAAACTTATGAGCACAAATGTACACGTATCCTGGTCATATAGTTTTTCTGTTATAAGCCTATGTATTTAGGTCAGTTAAATAGATGAGAATAATAAGAAAACAGGTGGATATCAACAAGTTAAATGGTACAAAGCCTGACCTCCTCAAAAAGTCCAACATTTTAATATTATATTGGAAGCTTTTAGCTTTTATTAAAGCATCCATTCACTGGCATCATGTCTGTAAGCCTATGCAGTACTACAACATTATTTCTGTACCTTATTGGTCACATAACATTGCTCAGCCTATAGATCTGACCAACTGAAGCTCTAGATCATAACACTGCCTCCACAGGCTAAGTACTATAGGCACTAGGCATGATGGGTAATCCTTTCATCTTCCTCTCTTTTACCCTGATGCACCCATAACTCTGCAATCTGGATTCATCAGACAACATGAACTTTTTCCATTGAAACACAGTCCAGTTGATATGTTTTTTTGTTGTTTTTTTTTTACAGAAATGAGATGTGACTCATGGCATCAGTTTGTAGCCAGGCCTGCCGTCCGGTTTTCTCAGTGTACTGAGTCTGGACACAGTCTGGAATTGGGCCAGTTGTTGTGAAATATGCATGATCTATTCTATACTGAACC
>JAPSES010000144.1:12105399-12116251 GCA_029822895.1 Maxillicosta whitleyi
TGTGACATATGCACTGACGTCATTTTGTTGCTAGTCAAAGTCAATTCCAAGTCTGCAAATTTCTTTAAAACTGTTGTCAGTTGTTTGATTCAAAAATAAGAATTGAAGTACAGATTACACCCTGTATTCTCAAGTTTCTCTGAAAGCGTCATGTCCATCTTATCGCTGGTTTACTCGGTGCCTGTTAATCCTACCTTTATATTTGGATTCAAGCCCCACAATTCCAGATGGATTTGTCATTAGTCCCTTTTACACAGCACTGCTGTTACATGAATATTTTGCCTTTATTCCGGAACTGTCTGTGTAAATGAAATGGTGGGATCAGCCCTGTAACACCGCTGGAGGTATTAACAGAGCTGCGATAAAAGTGGAATCATGATTCTAGAATGCGATGTAAACAGAACAGCTCAACCAAGGTGTTGTTCTGATGACATATTCCATGTGTGACACCCATGCCAGGGGGATTCAAAAATGAGCATGCCCTGTGCACAGTAAACAAACATATCAATGCAACAAGAAAGATATCAAACTGGGGAGATGTAGAGATTTGCGAGCTGTTGTCACTTCGGGTGAAGGACTCTATCTATTCTAACATTTGTGAAACAGTGAGAGACTCTGGAGAGGTTAGCACCACCACTATGATTGGGGTATTTCTGACAAGCAAGTTATATGTCACACTATACACTGGACAGCGTCACCACCCCTTAGATTCCGGAATGCAGGTCCAAAATGTGAAAGTCCAGCCTGTCAAACTTTTGTTACTCCTTTGACTGTGGAAACTGGTCAATGGTGACAAAAAGGTGGGATCACCATCCCCCCCCCCCCAGAAACTCTGCATAAAACTGGCTACAGAGATAGACAGATGGCTGGCCAGGCCGATCAGTTTGGGTTAAATAAGTTGTTTCCACTTGAAAAGTACTAATTATTCTGTTACTTTTTCAATAGACTACTCTTGCCTCTTTGGTTTGTTTAATCCAGGTGAGAACTTTTTTGGCTATGAATATTATATACTAGTATTACTTTTTTTTTTTTTTTTTTTTTGCTGTCTATTAGTGTTTAAATGCTGTAGCTTTTGAAAATCAACCTCAAACACCATTGACGGCTCATGTTTCTCTTAAGATTTCATGGCCAGTTGAATTTTTTTATCCATCAGTGAATAGTTAATTGTTTAAAAATGGTCCGTTTATGTCCCACCCAGCTGTTAAGTGATTTTTCACAGGGATTGGCATAATTCACAAACATGAGAGTTTACTATAGAAATTCATCTGTAGAGATAATCTGCACTCCCGAGGCCACCGGCTCGCCTTGTGTGATGTTTTATTGGAGCCACGTCGGTTCCAGTGGGGCCTTTAGGAGAGAAGTATACCCAGCCAGATATGAGAGCACCATGACCAGGACACAGGGGTGACGAGAGGCCGTCAGAGAGATGGAGGGATGGAGGTAGAAAGTGGAGGAGCAGGAGGAGGAAGAAGAGGAGGAGGAGGGGTGTTTGAAGTGGAAAGAGATCCTAGAAGCATTTTATTGCTTTTTCGTATGCCCTTCAGCACGGAGAAAGCAAAGGGGTGTCTTTTAAAAAAAAAAAAAAAAAACACATAAAGTTTGAGATTTTGATGATTTATAGAGAAAGGAAGAGAGGGAGAGAGAAAGAAAGAGGGGGCGAGAGGGAGGGGTGGTGGCAGGGGGGTTTAAACATGATGCAAACCATTTGGAGTGGGGAGCGAAGGTTGCCAGCACAGCCTGCTCTGTTTAAACTGGAGAGGAAGTGACCGTATATACAGCATGCCAGCAAACTCCCTCTTTCTCACTGTCTTTTTCTATCTCTTCTTTCTTTTCAGCTCTCACTAGCTCACACACAGTTTCAGAAGCTCACACATGTATGTACACACTCACGTCCACAGAGGTCAAATGATGGCCATTGGTTAGAGAGTGTGTTTGTTATTCTAAGATTATGTTTCTTTACATCACCGTCACCAGGCCCATCACCGTTATTATCATTATTACTATTATTACAATCTGGAAGGCTGGGGGGTATGAGGGAGAGCAAGAATAAAGGAGCGCCGAGAGGGGAGAAAAGAGCCAAGAAAGAGAGACTGAAAAATGAAAGACAGAGCAAAAGGGAGGAGAAGAGGTCAGCGTTTTCCCTCAACACCCGTCCATGACTTAATCTTATTCCGCTCTATTGAGACCTTCCCAGGAATTAAGATTTGTTGTAAGAAGTGAGGGACAGACACACGAGGATATGAAGAGGGGAAGCAGGGTGATGAGGAGGTGAAGGAGAGGAGATGTTGCCTGTAGGGAGCTCTGTAGGTGTGGCACAGTGATTATCTGGTGATTAACACTTACCCAACTTCCTCTTTAAGACGAATATTGGTTGGGTAAAGTTTCAGTCTTAAAAGTAAAGCTTCAGATAAATAGACGATCAAGTTAAACTGTTAATTTGTTTACACTCTTTCTCCTCGGTTTCTTGCAGACCACCCACTTTTGTACAGTGATCCAAATGCTAAGGCTTGTATCTATTCTTGGATAAACAACCAACCATTTTGAAACATAGTAGGGACATCTTCCACTATAACGAAATAGATACCGAGGTATTAATTGTGCGTTGCCAAACCTATTTCCACTTTTTCTTTCAGTGATGTGCTGGTGCTACAGAAATATTTG
This sequence comes from Maxillicosta whitleyi, assembly GCA_029822895.1. Taxonomy (NCBI): domain Eukaryota; kingdom Metazoa; phylum Chordata; class Actinopteri; order Perciformes; family Neosebastidae; genus Maxillicosta; species Maxillicosta whitleyi. Next base: position 12,108,061 of record JAPSES010000144.1, read on the forward strand.
GCTGAACCCACCGCTATTCTGTCACACGGATAAAACTGTCGGGTCTTATCATATGTCTTGAAATGAATCACAATTGTCTTGGTTGAACACTAAACAGACCTTTGAAAGTCTGTTAGATGGTTTTGGTTGAACATTTGTATGTAATGATGTGGCCTAAGTCTGTGCAAAAGGATACGCCATAGCCCTTCACCATGACTCACCATTTTCATCTATTTGAAGTTCATTGGCAGTTGTTGTTTCATGTTATGAGTTGGAAACGGTAACATGCAGACAACTGAAGGGGGGGGGACCTGTTAAATACACCCAATCGCAGGTTTATTCCCAGAGACTACTTCCTGTGAGCCAGAATCATTCAGATACAAATCTCAGATCTGGCTGGAAATAGTTTGATGCTGACAAAACATATGAATATAAGCACAATAATTCTTTCATTAATGTGAAAACGGCCTCTTGTTACCCAGTTTTCATGTTGACTCAAAGAAACAGAATGAACACATCGGGCTGAATGAATGAAGTGCAATGAAATGAATATTTCCCATTGGACATCTGTTCTGTGATCCTAGCAATTACTTTGGTGGTATGTTCAAAGTGTAATAAACCAGAATTATCCTTTGAGTGAAAGTGCCTGCTTCCCTCATGTACATTTGCCATTGCTTTGTTTCAGCCATTTGTGCTGTAATGGTTCCCAATCAAACACTGCCTGAAATAGAGCTAATAGTCCCTACACTCTTGTTATGAGCTTTTACAAAGCCAACACACGGGCCACCTATTTCTGTGGTGTCTCATTCAGCTGTGGCGAGCCAGTCTAGACCTCACTAAACTGAAACACTGTGGTCTGGTGATGTCATCCTAAAAACACACTATACAACTAATTGGTTTATGGTCACCTCCAAATTGGATCCCAGTGGACTTTATCACATTCAGAGACTGATGAACGGAAAGGTTATTTGGCAGTTCAAGGGTTTGACAAGTTTCCCTGCTCTTCCATTTTTAGTTCAGACAGAAAAGGAAAAAAACACTAATGGATTATTTTGCATTTCCAAGCGAATTCTTGAATGAAGGGTAATAAAATGAAATCCAATGAAAGGATAAAGATCCCAAAGTATGCAAAGTAAAACTAAAGTGACAGGATGAATGGTAAATATCAATACTTATCCAACCATGAGCTTGTGCATTTTATACGCTCTTGACAAAGTATAGCAGTTTGACTTTGAATTAGAAACACACTGACACACAGTGAAGACACTGAGGTTTTTTTTTTTTCCAACTGACTCATGATTCAAAATTTGGAGAGTCTTTATGAGGACAAATAAAACAAAGCAGAACCCTCAAGACATCACATAGCTACAGTAAAGATGTAAAACAAGTGGTAAAAACATAAAATGACCATTATATATAATAATATCTTGCTTCTCTGTGTCCTTAACCAGATACAACTTTTTTTTTTTTTTTTTTTTTTTTTACTACACGCTCACTTGCCCATTAAAGTTCTCTACAAAACACAAGCCTCCAGTGCTCTGAGTATCCAAACACATGCACACACGTGTGGGTGCTTGTGCATTGGAGTGTGTGCGCGCTGTGCTGTTGTGTTGCTGGTGGCTCGGCTTCAGGATTGTGTCGAGGCTGTCTGTAATAAATGTGCCCAGGCGAGTGGGCCCAGAAAGATATATCACAAACAGGAGGGGAGGCAGAGTGCACAGGGGAAGGAAGAGGATGGAGCAAGTGGGGGCGAGAAGGGAGCAGAGTGGGAAAAGAAAAGAAGAAAAGGAGAAAGGAGATGGGGAGAAAGAGGGAGGATCGATTGGTAAGGAAAAAGAGAAAGGGGGGCAGGGGCTGCTTTCTCTTGGGTCCTGCTATGTTTCCCATTATGTAAGCCCTGGTCACCGGCAGCATGCCAGCAGGCAAAATAAAAGAGTCTCTCTGGCTTGGCACGGCTCGTATTTTCCTATCCTCGGCGTGGGGTCAGGGAGGGGTCAGGCAGCTGGATGGGGCGCTGGGGGGATTGTGGGGTCTGGGCTGGCCTCCAAAACCCAAAAGGCCCAGGGTTCAAGTACCAGCTGAAAGCAATCAGGGGGAAATCTGGGAGTGCCACAGCTGCTCGCAGCAGCGTTGTTCTGTGGCTCAACTCTCTCCTTCTTTCTTTGACTCTCTCTTGTCCCACTTTTCCCTTCTCCATTGCCTGTTTTCCCCCCTCCTCCTTTCGCTCATTCGAATCGACACACACACAAACTGCATACTTTAAACATGAAGCCAGAAGTACATGTATGCTGGTATGTGTATGTGTGTGTGTGCGTGTGTGTGCATGTGTGTGGGCGCATGCATCACGATCCGTGTCTGTGTGTAAGTTGCATGTGTATGACAATGTGTTTTTGAGTGCAAGGGTGCGTAAGCAGGGTCAGTGAAAAGACAAAAGGGATAAAAACAATGGTAGCGGTCCAGTCTACTCAGACCACAGTGAATTGTACACTGCAGCATTATATGTGTTTGACCGCAGATCCTGAACATCTCAGTGGATGTGCACGTCTGGTGCTGCTGTATTTTACATTAGTGTGAGTTTGTGTGTACTTTGAAATTCCATCAGTTCAATGAATACAAACATGTAATGATCCTGTAAAAGATGCTTAGCTCCAGTATTTTTGTGTCATGAGTTCAAATCTACCCATTACATGGTGGCTATGCACTGCAATAAAGCAAGTGCCAGTGTAAAATGAAGGATGAAAGGTATATTGAAAGCAGGTGGGTTGAATTTTCCTGCTCTGGTTTCAGTCTAATCTTCCCCTCGGCGGGCACGATAAATGCCAACAAATACAATACCACTCTCAATGATTACTTCCATCCTTTGGAAAATTTCTAACTACTCTGAGTTTTTTCCTTCTAAGATGACAAAGGTGCAAGAGGTCACTGAACAGTTTGAGGTGCCTGAAACAAAGACTTTGCTTACATGCATAAAATCTGTTTACATGGCTAATTAAAATGGGTAGTTGACTAATATTCCAGCTGAAATGCACCCATGAATATTCCACCATTCCCTACCTCTTTGCCCCCAACATATTGTTTATCATGTCAGAAGTAGAGTGGAAGCAGCTGATTGCACCATTTAGCATCCTTGCATCAAATTAGAATTTTTTCCAGTGTTTTATGCTGCTAGCAGACTTGTTCATGTATGCAAATGTAACCTCTCTCCCTTTCATTCCATCTACCACCTTCCCGAAAACATTGTTGTTGGCTATATTTGCGTATTTTAAAAAACATGTTGGTAGTAGGTGTGTTTCCTCTGCGTCTACACATTATATGTTATGCAAACTCATGATTGAAAGACAAGAGGCTGTCGGTTGTCAACTAAAATAATATAATACTGGTATTTCCTGTGTCTTTATTGGAAAATAGCACATGCTAAAACAAGTGGTGCCAGGCACAACAAACCACACCCTCGCACATATGTCATCCATTAAAGTAAATGGTAAGATTATTTTTTAAATTATAAAGAATTTAAACTTTGACCAACCATTCCCAAAACGTAGTGATATATATTTTGGGTCACTGGCAATTTATAAACCCAATTTGGTATGGATTGAACCAATGGTTTTGCTGCTAAATTGTTAACAAACAAACAAATAAACAAATCAAACCAAAAACAATACCCCTTGCCTTCCCTTTGGGGGGTGGGGTAATAAAAAAAAAAAGCCCTTAAATGTCCAAAAGGAAACATGCTGATTACATGAACTGCATCAAAGTTGAGCTGGGAATAGTAATGTAATATCAGAATAAATGACATGCGCTAAAAAAACTACACTAGAAATACATTTTCAGCATATTAGCATGATCAATGTCACATTATCTGTATTTTCCTACAATTGGGAAACAAATTTGATGTATGTTTGCATGCTTTTTTTTTTTTTTTTTGCTATTACAGTCTATTTCATTTTAACTTATGCAGCATTTTCAAGGACTTGTCATTACTCATTCTAATTGCAGACTGTTGTGTTAGGCTACTCCTTGGGAAAACAAGTTTATTTATTTATAGCACAATATAGAATGGTCATTATTTAAAAAGAAACAAAAATAAATAAATATGTATCATGGGTTGATATGAATGCTTCTATATCCCTGCAAAGAAAAATATTCAGAGGGAGTTTAATTTCTGTAGAAATATATATATATAATATGATGGCAGGATGATGGCATCCATTGTTCTAACCAATATCAGTTATTGTACACTAACCCTTCTACAACAGTATATCTACCATGTATCATAACCTATCACTAAGACACAAATAAAGGCTCTGTATATTATTATATAATAGATAAACCTTTGACCTGAACTGAGTCAAATCAAATGTCTCTGAACCTCTTACCTGAGCAAAACAAAGACAAAGACATCATTCTGGCTCATAAATGGCAGTTAAAAGAAATCTCAGAATGTTTCACGATCCAGAAAAAAAAAAAAAAAAAATTACCTTGAAGCAACTATGATACAGACAGAGCTCACAGATCAACTTCTTCAAAAGTGAACTAACCAACTAATGTTACTGATTAAGTGCCAAAGTAAGCTATTTTTTAATTATTTTTTTTATAATAATAATTTTGTATCATGTATCATAAAAGCCGAACATCGCAGTGCAGAAACTCCAATGTGCATATTAGCAAAGCAAAACTGTAGTTAGATTTTCTGTCATTTCATATTACGATGGTGAGAATGGATGTTAAGACATGGTCTTGTTGCCAGTGGCAGATCTACAGGGGTCAAAGGGCAAACCACCACTATGTCCACTGGCTCAGAGAACTGAAATGACTAGTAAACTGAACAAAAGTGATTTAAAAACTCTTTTATTCTTTTGCTTCACTTCATCTTAGAGACAATTATTGTGTAATATTTACATTTTGCTCTTTATGAGTTTACTTTTTAAGAGTTTTATCATAAACATTATTAGATTTTATACTTATATATATCCTTATACTTCTTAACAGTTTCATTTGTATGAACACTGGTTATGCTCCTTTTGTAAATTCACAACACTTGGGTAATGTGTTCATACAGAGCATGATATAATAAGTAGTTTTGTGGACCTTTTTTGTTGAATCTATGTACATGTATATTTGGGGATTCCCACATTCTCTCCACCTAGGTTAGACCTCTTGGTGCCCCTTTGCTACCCCATATAAAGTTTTGTAGAGCTGCCTCTACTTGTTGTCCAATGCAAATGTGTCAGGCTTCATGTAAGTGAGAATTTCCTGGATCTTCAATAAAGCGTTAAATTATTGAATTTATGATGGAGGATGATGGATGATTTTCCATGCTTCTATAAGTGTTAAAAAAAACTTGTAAATTTTCACTCCACTGTTTTGGCAGATTTGACACCTGAGACACATAATAAAGACACATTTATGCTGTTTATTTGTTCTCACGCATATCTCTCATTATTACCACCTTATGAGAAACACTGCACTCTGAGACCTCTCATCAACATAGTGATTAGTAGTCACAGAACTGTGAAACTAACTCCAGAGCTATTCATCTCGTAGTGAGCCAGAGACAGTGCAGAGCATTCAGCCAGGCCATTAAGCTTTGCATAATGTTCATTATAGGTCATGGATCTCTGTTATGTCTTGCTTAATGTGCACAGCAGATTGTCTCCTGGCCTGTTGTATATCTACAGAGCTGGCACTGCAGTTCCTACCAGAGGTGGAACACGCCAAACAGATGAGCGAGGCTTGCAAACTCTGTTATCATCTGTATTCCAAGCGCCAGTCTCTGGACTTGCTCAATTCATGCCGCCCATCCAGACACCTGGGAGGGGAAGATTGGAGGAAGGAATGAAGGGGGTGGGGGGACAGACAGATAGAGCTGCAGTGTGATTGAGAGTGGCAAAAACAGAGGAAGTGATAGAGACAGAGAGCCAGCCAGCTGAGCAAGACCCCAGACACAAAGGCCCAGGATGACACACACACACATGCACGCAATACACACTCTGACATATGCTCTGTTATGGTCCAAAAGGGGGGGTAGGTGGTGGGTGGTATGACAGATAAGACTTGTGCTTGGGGCATGTGCTGGAGGAGACACCCACACTCGTTTGTCGATTCGTTTTTCGCTCAGAGTGACGGAAGGAGCGGGGCTGGCTGTCGTCAGCCTGGCCCAGAGCAGGAAGTGTGCTGGGGATAAGGCGGCCATGTGGCAGGATGTTATGGATTTCTAATTAGAGCAATTCATCTGTCAGCAAGGGCGCGCTTTCACTGGAGCTTTCTCCGGCCCTGTTCTCGCCGGACTACCATACTTCACACTCCTAACTTCGTGCGTACTATTTGCACACATTCTTCACCCAGGGCAAACATGAACATGCACACAAGTCCCTCGAGAGCGCAGAGTATTACTTGTCCAACATAATTCACCTCAAAATGACTTCAGCAGAACAAATCATTCAATCACCACAGCTCACATCAACCACACAGGGTAACACAGGCTGAAGGGATCCCCTGAGATGGGTCATTCTTCAGCAGTGAAACCATGACTTAGATAAGGACTCGCCAGTGCACAAAGTGCAGAAGGTGGGAATGAAACCAGTTGTCTGTACAAATAAAATCCCCATGATACAGCATTCTCTACTTGCCTTAAGGCAGTTTTGCAGCGTGTTTGCTACATTCTCTTGACAAAGCGATAATGCTAAGCTGGATGCTCCAGTACAGTGCAGACAGAGCTCCCCGGGGAACGGACCCTGCTATTGTGTTACACCAGATATCCTGCTACTGCTCTTTTGGTCAGGAGCTCATAATTATACAAATAAACAAACAAAGGGGGTGTGTGTGATATGTCTAACATGTGTGTATGTGTCTGTGTCAAATGTAGTGTTAAAACTGATAAAATACTGCGTGTTTTCGTCCGGCAAACAACTTTTCACATTATTTCAATGTTCACGTCAAAGCATCCTCCCCACACTGGAGAACTCTTTACATTTGCTCTTGCATCACCATATGAGATGAGTTACTGATCACTGCGTATGTTTCTATTAAAATGTTCACACACATTTATATTCCTGATAGGATAGTTTGCTATTCATTTGGTTACCTTTGGACATTTGATCCAATGATATCAACAGGTCAAATTTCACTTCACTTTTAAATCTGCATTGGAACCACAGTAAAAACAGATGGTATGTACTAACATTTACTTCTAAGCATACAGTATTTATGTCTGAATGGAGACAACCTCAGCAAAATAACAAATCTTTGGACTTTAAGCAGCCATTGGAAACTGAAAGTAAACACCATTACTGGTAAACCTCACAACAACTTTATTATCATCATGATCATGGTCAACATATTCAACATGTGTCTCATATATGCAATTACAACCCTTTTCAAACCTTAGCTATGGTTTTATCTCATACTAAAATAAACAACTATTTATCACATTTTGATATTATCTGTGTTATATCATACAATGCGTCCGGCTACCTGTAAGGAAGCTAATTCACAGTCCAAAACCAACAAATGTGCAAACACTCATGTTTTGGAAGTTACTGGCAATGGACCTATCCTGTCATTTAGGTATGTGGACACATTGGACTCATTATGTGGTTATTATATAATATACGTTGACATTAAGGAAACTATCAAAAAGTCAACAACAATTTGTCAGTTTTAATGAATGCTCTTTAGTCATAAGTACGCTGCAAAATGGAAATGATTTGTAAATAAATAAAAAAATATATATAAAAAATACATTATGTATAAAAAATAGTACTTCAACTATGTCATGCTTTTTTATTTTTCTAAAATAAGACTAAGTCAAGGATGAAAGACGGCAAGGAACATGAAAACAGAGTCAAACTGGACAAAAGACAAAGGGAATAAAATATAAGGAGGATAAAGAGTCAGAGAGGAACGATGGACAGTGTGAGGGATGGTGAGCAGAACTGTAATGAAGGAATGATAAAGCAAAAAGAGGGTGTGAGAGAGTTTGGAGTGAGCTTGGTGGGGGTGTGGAGGGTGGAGGAGAAGGGGGGAGGCTGTGCGAGGCCGGGAACACAGAGCAGCGGCCGGGGGGATGTTTAGATAGGTGCAGGCTGCCACTAGGAAGTCCACGCTCCAGTATAAACAGGCCGCCACACAACCCAGCACTCCCAACTGTGGGAGAAATCTGCCCCGAGACGCATGGAGTGGCGCTGGCCAACAAAGTAAAGGAGGGAGGGAA
>JAPSES010000144.1:12116351-12134799 GCA_029822895.1 Maxillicosta whitleyi
CAAATAAACCCATTTAGGTCGAATTTCACGGCTTGGGGTGCTGCGTACATATACTGCTTGTTGTGACCCACCACATTATAAAAAGAGATACTCAAAGTGTTTTTAGCGGAAGGACCTGTTTAAATTAAATGTGTTCCCCTGTCTCTTGTAAGATCATTAGATATGCATAGTTGCACAGGCTACAATACAATACACAACGATCCAGTCTGAACCAGTTAAAGTCGCAATTTGTATGAACATTTCCTTAATATAGATGTTACGTTTCCAATTTGCATTAAAATGACATGGCATTCTTTTCATCTGTGCACATGGCATCCAGATCTTTGTTTTTATTCCTTCCACACTATTGGCCAACATTGATGTACAAAGCAGGGTGTTGTGTACATCAGATGTTAAACCTGGGCTCGAAATGATTGGCCATGACTGTATTTACATATACATCAGTATCCCTGATATTGTGAGCTTTTTGAAATATCCTATCTTTGATATTTTTAATTGTTAACATCATATCTCAATTTCAGTTCCACAGATGAGAGCTTATACTTTGGCTGGAATGGTCTGATAGTAACCAGGATACTACTGCATGTACACATTTTTATCTCGGATACTGACAATTGTGGATTACTGCACAGGGGGTTAATGATGTAATAGGAATGCAAACACACCCATGGCATCAAAAGCATCCAACTTTTAATAGGTTAGATGAAAGGAGAAAGAAGTATCCACATGTTCAAATCCAACAACTGTTCAAGTAAGAACAGGAATAGTGCATGTCTAGTCACAAAGACGTTTACTGCCAAAATGTCATGATTTGATTCAATTAATACCGTGTCATGCTGTACACATCACTGGCACCAGTAATGGGTGATTAGGGTACTAATATTTTTGGCGGCTGTGGCTCAGTTGGTAGAGTAGACTGTCCAATGACCCAAGGGTCGAATTCTGGCTTGGACTGTCCACATGTCGAAGTGTCCTTGGGCAAGACACTGAACCCTAGAATTTGTCCAGTTGGGCCTTGCATGGTGGCAGACATCCATTGGTGTATGAATGTGAGGCTTTCTAAAGCGCTTTGGGCACCATGAAGGTGTGTTAAAACTACAATGTAAGTGTAGTCCATCTATCACTTTAAGGATATAAGCATCCAGATAAGAAAATCCAAAAATCATAAAAAAAAACAACAAAAAAAAACCTGAAGTAAGCTTCTCTCTACACTCCATGGAAAAGGTTTAAGTCCATAGAAATAAGGTTGTACATAGATGCACCAATAATCTTGTACATTGCGCAGCTACAGTATAAAAAGTCTTAAGCATCCTTGTATCTGAATTATATGTTTCACATCTTATCTTTGTCTTTGTCTTCAGTATAACTTTCACCATTCCGTTTCTGCAGATGAACATTATGTTTCGTTTGGATCCCATCATTGTCCTACAGATCTTACAAATTGCCAGTCTTTCTCCAATGTATTGTTGGAATGTGCTAAATCAAAACAGTTCATGTTGTTCTCATTACATATTTTAAAAAGCTGGTTTGTACAGGATAGTGCAACACATTCAAGAACAGAGACAGAATTAGCAGCACAACTTCTGTTAAAAAATTCTTAACCTTTTTAAAAAAAAATATTTTATTTTACAGTTTTCAGTTTTGTTAAAACATAAAACCAAAGGCTCAGATGTGTGTAACAACTAATTAATTCATTAACTAGCCAGTTGTTACTTAAAGAAAGAAAGAGGGGCAGAGATAGAGGATAATCAGTGGTAAAATAATCATATCTTTAAAATAGGGATGAATTTAGGGGTCTGTTGAAAATTAGAAAGAGTTAAACCACGATTAACTAAAATAAATAGGGGTGTGTTCAAAATATCGATATGGGGATATATTGTCGCAGGCCTCTTCACGATACGCTTATCGATATGGAGGTGTCAGTATCGATATTTCACATGCAACAAACAATTAGTTTATCAAGTTTCTGAAACGGCATCTGACTTTGCATGTTTTAAGTTGATCAAAAGCCATCTTTATTTCTGCACTACAGCCAAGTTCTTAATGCAGTGTTTTACATGAACTACAGTGGATTTGTTGTTCTACAGCAAAATTAAAAAAAAAAAAAAAAACATTTGAATATACATGTGTCTGTTTTCTTTAAAATGTTAAAGAAGTAAAAATTGTAAAAAAAAAAAAAAAAAAGGCCTAAAATATCGGGATGCATATCTCGTTGAATACCATGCACCAGAATGCACATATATTGTGATATATATCATATCGTGACCCCTGTATTGGGATATGTATCATATTGTGAGATTGTTGGCACACACACGACCCCTCCTAATAATAAATGTATATGATGTATCCAAAGCACATTTGGATTTTCTGGTGTGAAAGGGTCATATATAGTAAGAAAATACTGCAAAAGTTAAAAAAAAAAAAAAAAAGTGTGTGAAAGTTAATGTTTTAGGTGTGAAAAATCAAACCTCAGGAAACAATTCTATTTTAACCTGCAGAAAGAGAAGCCATTCATACTATGAATGAAATCCAGCTAACTCATCATAAATCATGAACTAATTTATATCATAACCTTTTTAAATTAGACTGACCTTCTTTCGCAAGAAGAGGAACATACGATTGCCATTAGACTGGAGGAATTTCCTCACTTCTCTGTGTGTTCTCTGTGAGGATAGCCTGTCCTCCAAAGTATAGAAAGGCAAATATGCACACTTTGTGACTGACCACTTACACATTCAAACACACAAGCTGTTAGACACACACACGTCTTGTGGTTTTTGTGCTATGCAATGGGTTTTCAAGGGAAATTCCTTTAAACATAAAACCCAGTGAAAATACGGACGCTAAGTGAAGGGAAACATTCAACATTCCATGAGAACCAACATGAAATCCCTCCGTCACATTGGACACTGACTTTCAACTGACATCATGTCCTAGCGGGGATCACATTTCTGTCCACATTACCTGGGGAGGGAACATACTCACACTCAGTCATGTATCGCTATCTTTATGAGGACACTCCATTGACATAATGAATCCCCCAGCCCCTTACCCACATATTAATCACTACAACTGAATACCTAACCACAACTCTAATTTTACACTTCACAAAGAGGCTACTTTCATAAAATAGTTTATAATAAAGTAACTAATTGTGTTGTAAACACTTTATATTCAGAAACACTTGGAAGATCTCATACATTGTTTCAGGGTCACTATTTGGCAAGGGGGGTGCTGTTAAATCACAGACGTTGTCCTTGCCAAGACTTATTCATCTAGTGGAACATGGGTTGGATGCAGCCCTACATCAGAAAAACCTGCCCATAAATCATGTTGGTATTCTATCATAAAACCTCTGTAGCTCACCTCTGACCCATTTTGAAACATTTGGTATCCAAATGCTGTGACTGACCTGCCACTCGTATAGTGAAGTGTCAATCAAGAACTTGGTAAACAACATTACTGATGTTTCCATTGGACAGCTATGCAAAACTTTACCAATATTTACTAAATGTTGAGGGGAAAAAAAGTATGTAATGTCAGCTTTTCCATTATATCTCAAATGTGATGATTTATTTATTTATTATTGTGAGATGACATAAGAAGTCATTCCATAAGGATGTCGACAAACATAAATATCATTGATATACAGATATATTTATTATGATTAGGCCTCTATATTACCCCTCTATCCTGTACTACATTAGAATAAAAATGATTTGGTTTCCTGGTGCGTCAACACATACCATGTTTCTTTTAAAACTCTTCTTCACTTCATCAGTTGTGTATGGTGCCTTCAAAGATCGTGGTAGTTGTGAAAACATTTTTAATGACTATTGCACTGATCTGTGTAAATTCTTGAAGCAGTGGATTTGATCAAATGGGGAGCTGAGCTAAGCTTACTGATGTAACACAGATTAGAAAGAAATATAACGGCCCTTCTCTTGTTTTGTATTGACTTCAACATGGACCACAAACTTACACAAAACTGCACATGACGGTTTACTGTGACTCACCACCATTGGGTGTGTGTCGAAGATCCGTTGAAATCTGAAGTCTGATCACAAGTGGATAAAGACAGCAGGTCAGCCGCACGCTGATTGGTTGACTGATTCACGTGATTACATGTTGCACGCAGTACGTTATTGGTCAAGACATTGAAAGTGAATAAAACTATCATTAATAAAAATTTTAAAAAATTAAAAATAATGCTGTCCAAATGGACTCTTCTGACTGAAATTAAAGCCATGCTAGGACAGCGTAACCCTAACCCAGTCAATCACCCATCGCACAGCTGACCTGCGTGGCTGACCTTCTGTACCTTGTGTCTGATCGGAGTCTACGCAGAACAATCTGTCACCGTGTTGCAGTGAGGAGTGGAACTGGGCTACAGTAAGAACCAGACCCACGTCTTAGTGTGTGATCACAGATGGACCGGGTTCTCCTGTCTTGTGTCGGTGTTTCCGTTGATCCAGATCCAGCCTCCCTCCATTCCTCTATAGGTGCCTGTAAGCCCATTGTAATTTTAACAATTAATAACTCAAAAAGTAGTGATCATATCAATAACCTGTCTGCTCCTTGACCCAAAATGCAAACATACTCCAAAGGACAAAGGCCTGCTCTGGACAGTTTATCAGTTCTAAAGCAGACACACAAACATTCACGCACACAGGCCACTTGGGTTTTTTTTATAATATGGATAGACACAATGAAAACACAACACCATTGTGGATTAAAATATTTCTGTTTTTTAGATTAGTTTTCTTTTTTTAACAATTTGAATATATTGGGTGGGTTGACTTCGATGAATTAAATGTGTTAATGGGTGGATTTGGACAATAATAAACAGATGCATTAAACATAACAAACACATGTTGAAAATGAAAAATCACAGCAAGACTGAACAGAAACACATTTAAAAATTAAAAGAACAGTCAGTATCAGGAGTGACCACCATGAACATCCACACAGGCAGCACAACATCTCCTCAGGGACCTGACTGAGCTTCTTAGGTTGTCTTGGGGAAGCTGTCGCCATGGCAATCCTGATGAGGAGTTGTCCCTCTTTTGTGTCCAGGACGTGGTCGGTCATTAAAAGAACCTGTTTCATATTGTTGCTGTATCAGTGTGGTGATGCTGGATGTACTATACCAAAACAGTGAGCCACTTGCTGACAGATGTGGCATCATGACACTTAAAAAAAATTTTTTGTGTGTGTCTTTTATCCTGCCTTTATATAAGGAAGTCAACCACTCCATTTCAACCACTGTACTTGAACAACTCTTAATCCCTTATGTTGGACTCAGTATGGATTGATGAGAGTACAACTCACACTGTTGAGTATCATGATCATGTGTAACAAGGTGCACATTTTGACCCCCAATGGTCCCTTAAGAACTCAAATGGGATGACTCAGATCATGAGCAAAAATAAACCCAAATTTGTTGTGAGTGTTGTGTTTTCATTGTGAGCGTATATAGTGTAACACGTTGTGTGTACTGATGAGGAGTCAAAATAATTTCTTATTGGAGTGGAAAACATGAAATAAAAATTTGATAGAAAACAGCAGCCAGATGCTCTGCTTCTTCTGACCTGTTTATTAAAGCCATACACATCAGAGCCTACAGCGCCACCTTCTGACATCTTGATACATCCTAGTTTTTTCAGTCTAAATGCATGTAAATTGCATTTTCTTAATAGCAACTACACAAAAGTTTGCAACAAATTCATTCTGTATTTTGTGAAAATGTAGCTATTGTCAGGAAAACATTCAATCTGGAACACGAATCAGTAAAGTAAAATAAACTTTTTGAGAATAAAGATCTGGATGATGGTATTGGATGGTGTTGAATTATCAATACATATGGGATAAAAGTAACAGGTGTGAAAAGCTGCTGATGTAGACAAAGTAACATTTGAGGATTAAATTATTTGTGTCTTTGTCTCCAAACCCCAACCACGAAACCATTTCAAGTTGTGATGACCAGTGAAAATGTCCTCATTAGGCTAAAACATCCTCTTAACAATAAAGACGAACACTAAAATGTACCCACACATCTGCATGAAGACACACACATTTGTACAACAACTGTCCTGTTGAAGGGCTGTGGAGTCCATGTGCACCTGGTCCAGACACCTCGAAGCTTAGCGAGGAGAAAGGCCAGTCTCACCATGTTTAGTCTGTTCCTCTGGCCTTTCAGAGTGTGACAAGACCCATGAGGGGCTGAAGAGTAACCGAAGGGACTTACACTGTCATGACACATTCACAACTCTCCTCCTGTAGACACATATATTCAGTGGAATATTTACTCAGTCTCTGTCAGTCTGATAAAGATAGTGAAGAAAAAGAAGAAAAGCCTGAGTTTCATATTTTGGTTCTGATACCTTCAGTACCCTGCTGTGTATAAAGCAGGAAATAAAAGTAAGTTGAAGAATCTCATAATTTGATGTTTTAATGAATAGTGTTAACATAAGATGAGCCAAATATTATCATTCTTATATATTTACCTTTAGTGTACACACTCCGTCTGATATACACCCCTCTGTCGCAAAACGTATGTTAAACAGGCTTTAAAAAGATCACAAATCCATGTATATTACATCTTGGTATCTATCACCTGATTTCAAAGTCAAAAAAATGTAGTATTATTTCTTTAACAAATGGGGTAAAATTAGATTTAGTGGTTCTGTTAGTAGCAGAACAAATTCAGGTCCACTTCCTACACGTGGTTGTGGCGCAGCATAGCCTAAAGAACAACATCTGTAGATTCATTGTGTTGGTTGCAATTCCAAAAACAGTCCAAGTCCCTACATATTTTGAGATCCAATAAGAGTGACCGCTATATAAAAACATTTTAAACATTACTGCCTTGCTTGTGTTAGCAAGAATGCTCTACGCAATCATGTCCTTGAGCAGTGAAATAAAAGTGTATTTCATGTTTTATAACATTTTAACCCAAGCATGGTTGAAGATTCCAATTAAATAAAGTATGAGGTTTGTTTTGGATGGTACTGTACTTTACACATGAAAAGTCCACAATAAGATGAGTTCACTGCTCATTAAAGCTCCCTGCATCATCCAGTTACATGCCATATATTTGACATATTCAGACTATAGCATACACCGTCCTGTTCTGTACTGAAGAGCACAAGTGGTGTAACAAGAATGGACCAACACCCAGCCTAACACAGTGATGCAAAGATACACACACAGACACACAAACTGGCTGCCAGTAAACACTAACAAGTCCAGCAGCTCTTCCTGGAAGAGCACCATGAAGCAGCTGTGAGTCCCAGCAGAGCCTGACTCTCCCACTCACTGGGCCTCTCACAGGCAAACACACACCCATGCCCTCAAATACTGATACACATACCACACAAGTGAACACAAAAGCTCACATGCACATTTTATGTTGATCACAGTCTTAACCATAACTGCAACCAGTTAAGTCCAAAAATCGATGTTTTTACTTTTTCTGCTGTTGGTTTGAGTTGGAAGGTCATATAATCTCAAGTGTGTTCATTGTCCTCCTATTACCCAACACAAGGTTTGCAGACATGAATGGTAAGATTTGGTTCTCTCTACATTTTCTTCTCAGCAATACTAATTTTGCTGTCTACCCAAAGAGAAAGTCTCATCTTAAATATCACCAACAGGTCGTGCCCATAAAAGCACGATATATATGAAGTATGAGGTAACGCAAACTCCTAAATAATAATAATAATAATAAAAAAAAACACCCAACTCCTGGACCTACTTTAAAGAACTGATCGCTGACTGTTTTAAAGAACAATGCTGCTGGTAACCTGTCCTGTTGCTTTTGCTGTTTTATGTGTGTATTTTTGCTGTGTCTTTGTGAATATGTTGTTAATATGTTAACTTATGCTAGTGTTTTGATTGTTGTGTTTGTTTTTTCATCTTGGTTTGTGGTTTGTTGTTTCAGCTCCCTTTTCTCTCTCCTTCAAAAAGACTTGTCTTTGGCCAAACGACAGTTGTAAATAAGAATGTTTTGTTAATGTTACTTGCCTGGTAAATAAAAGTTAAATAAATTAAAACAAATAAACAAACACACACATACATAACCTCAGAGTCTGGTTTCTACCAGCTCTGTAAAGTGTCATGAAATAAATTCTGTTATGATTTGGCGCTATATAAATAACATTTGATTTGATTTAATATATATAATTTTTACTAACCATAATCCAGCAGTACTTTGTTTGTTCCTCCAAAGGATTACAAACTGGAGCACTTTTTTGTGGCAAAATCTTGTGTTAATCTGAAATAAGTGACAGTGTTAGAAAAGTGACTTCTTGATGCTGCTTCATTTGTTTGTGTGGTAAAGATGAAGCTGGAATAAAGAACATCTTCCATTCAAATGTCTGTCTGTTATTTTACTTTTGTCTTGAGCAAAGACTGTCATCACTCCTCAGTTTTATCACAGTGCTCGTCATGACCATCTTTCTTAACATTTTTACATAATGCAGCTTCTGTAGAACTAATGATGACACACATATTGGTCAACCATCAAATCTTGTCATCTTGACATAGAATTTATGAATCATTATTCATCTTTCTTGAAACTGTACATTTTAAGAAAGTTACACAGAACTAATATACTGTATGTCATAGAAGAAATTAAATAGAAAAACTGTGTCAATATCCTAGTAAAAGTTCCTAGCTGCCCTGTAGTGAGTTTCTGACAAATAGACTTCATGTCAACATTAACAGGCAACAGAGTATGTGTTAATGTTGCAGTTAAGCTTATGTGTTCACAGGCCACTCATAGTGATGTGGATATTCCACAGAAAAACCCATAGTTTTGCTCTGTGGATTTTTCTGTCAGGTTTCACATCCGGATTTATGAAAGGTATCGTATATGTATATGTGTGAACCAATTAGTTCGAGCTTGTACTCTGTGTATATGTGTGTGTGTGTGTGTGTGTGTGTGTGTGTGTGTGTGTGCGCGTGTGTGTGTGTGTCTGTGCACGCGCACATACAAAGGTATGGAAAATAAATGTTTACACTAGAGATAAATTGGCTGCAACAACAAATTAAGCTGTTTTTCTTTAAGTCCCAGTACTTTTATGGTTGTGTCCTCCTGCTTTCAATAATAATATGAACATAAAAAAGTCAGAATTACATAATCCTTGGAATAAATTAAGGGATTTATTTGGAGAAAAATAAACACCATCATTGACATACAAACAGTTATTGTGATAGCTCTGTCTCTACATTTTATATTGTGCACACTATGCATTATTTTACCACGTAAACCCTGTAACTTGTAGATTTGATTACAAGTACATATACAACTGTTCCATTACAATACACAAACAGATCTGAAGAGGATGTAGACTGCACTGTTGCACTTTCAGTGACACAGTTTCCCAGGCTTCGCTCCGGCGTGCGTCTTGCGTCACTACTTCTGGTCTCATGTGGTTTTTTTGTGGTTGCAACTGCTCCAGTTCACAGAGCGAGCACTAAGCTTCTAAAACAGCACTCATGATCACAGATCCATCCTCACATACTTACTCTCTGTAACACATTAGAAAATCAGCAATGGCAGACACTACCATTCATAACAAAATACTGAGCGTCAAAGAGAAGTGATTCCAGGCCTTGCGTTCCGATTTGGGAAATCTCCTCCAGATTTCCCTAAACGAAGCCCCGAGCCTCAGGTTCAGACTTGGGCCCAGTCTGAACGACCTTAGCAGATGCTTCGATAGGAATGCTGGAGTCACTATGGTACTGTCTCTTACTCTGAACCTCCTCCATACTAATGTGAGCCACAGCTTTTTCATTACAAATCCTCCCCTGCCTTCTGGGATGTGAACCTAAGGAATATACTGAGTGATGAAACATGGTCCCTCCCCAGAGCCTGTGCCCTCTGGTCATTCACAGTGTGTGGATCCAGACCTACAGGGAAAGATGGTTAGCAGGCAGTGATGAAACAATCTGTTGACTGTGTGGCTGAGGATAGAAGAGACATGACAATGCATATAGTTTCAGGATACAGTTTCCATCTGCGTTTGTCAAAAAGGAAGAAGTATCGAAACATGTATTTCAATCTAGAATCCCACCAGTTGTAAAAGTAGGCCTGCAGTGTTGTTTCATTGTAGTAAACAATAAGTAACAATTAATTGTCATTTCAAGGGAAATGAATTAATTAAAAAAGTAACAAATGTTTAGCCTCCAGACTTTTATCTGTAAAATGCAATTGTATGCATATGTGAGAAATGTTATATCAATATACAATACAAACAAATCAAACAGGTAGAATAATATGTTTACACATGACCATGATAACATTTGGGCAGTTTAGATACAAAAAACATATTCAATTGCATAGATTATTAGATTATTATTAGGATTATTTCTTGCAACAAGTTTAAGTAAATAGGAATCATAAGCATATTGAGAAGAAAGCTTAACTGGTTTAAGGCAAACTAAACAGCGTTGCTACTGTACAGACACACACATGTACGCAATCAAGCAGCACCTGCTCTGACACTAAAATACCCAACCTGTAAACTGTTCACTTGATGAGTTTTCTGTCTTGTGTGTATGTACACACACTTCAGATGGACCAAGAGTAAACACAATAAAGGTGCGCCTCTGTCTTTTGTAAACAGGTCCTCCAACCTGGGCGCCCATTCAGTCGAGGCAGTCGGCCAGGATGAGCTATAACTCCACTGAACGAGTCCATCCACAACCCATGTGTCTGTCCTGAGCAGTAAAGAGAGCAGTGAGACTACCCAGCGACCGCTGGTTTATAATCAGTCAAACACAGGCGTGTCAGCCCAGCGCCCTGCGACATTCTGCTATGCACACTACACAGTGCGAGCGGCCCAGCGAGAGCCTGCTCAGCTCTGACATTTTGTCTTACTTTTTGCTAAATTGACTCAATTCATTCTCATGACCCATGGCAAATCAACGTGACCCATTTACGAGGCTGCCTCAGCCGTTCCTGTCAGCACAGCCTCTCTAGTACATCAGGCAGAGATACAGGTCCTGCAAGAGATGACAGTGTGGAATTTAAACATTTCAAACCATGGAAAGTGTAACATTCATTTTTCTCGTAACTTGGGCCATATGGGATTTAGCACATTTATCACAGGGACAGTAGAGAAGGACTAATGCAGCTGTGGCATGGTGCTTATCACACTCTGAATTATTACTGAATCTTGAGACAAAACTGGATTATATCTTATTCTTCTCAGTGCTTGTAATGTAACACTTGGATTGAATGTTGGAAATCAAATCAACAGCCATCCTTTTCTCTCTTTTTTTCTTTTCTTCTTCTTTTTTTTCTCTTTTTTACAATGTAGACCTTCCTCTGCAAACACCTGCAGCCACAGATATTAATATGATCAGGTTACATTCTCTGTAGGCTGTAAATGGTAAATCTGACATTACTTGACAGCTTAAGGTCAAGTTTAAAAATCCAGGCATCCATCAGTCCCTGGACGAGGGTGAGATGTAGAGAAAGCAGAAAGTGAATGTATAAAGGAGTGTAAAAGATAAACACAGTTAATGGGAAAGAGTAGAGAAGGATAAAAAAGAAGGAAAGCGTAACCAGGACAAAAAAATGGCCACTTTGAAAAAAAAAAAGTTGGTAAATTTATGATGGAAAATCCCTTTTTGTCTCCCAGGTTGATTTTTTGAAGATGTGTTTCATCTGTTAAAGCCAAAGGTAGTTCTGCAGTTGTTTGTGTATCTCAGAGTGTTATCTTTGTGAGTTATTTAAGAGCAAAAAACTGTACAAAAAAGTAGTATGTAGTCTGGTCTTGATATGCTGATAAAAACTATACACGTGTACAAATCCACATCTTGGAATAGAGTTAAGAGACTCTCAAGAGTAAACAGTGAACACTGCGCGTACACTCACACACGCATGTTGCAATGTCTATGAACGCTGTCTTATGTGTCTGACTGATTGAGAGAGTTGCGTTTCGTGTGTGATTGGTGTGCATTTATGTGTGTGTGTGAATATGTGTGATTAAGGGGGGGAAGTTTTGCAGGTGGCTTGCTCCGGTGTTCTGCCAAGAAAGCAGAATACCCTGGGGTGGGGTTGAATAAATGAGAGTGGGAGAGGTGAAGGAGTGGAGGAGGAGTGGAACAGGGGAGGAAAGGAGAGCAGAGGGGACTTGATTTAGATGGTGGTTATCATAATCGATTAAAAATTGTTTTTGCCTTAGTCTCAGCGCCCTGTGTCTCTCACTGGGGCTCGGGTGGGGCTTCCAGAGAAGGGCCAGGCCAGATGACTTCATTGCCATATGGTATCTAACCTCTCAGTCACACTCATTTACAACAATACAGTGCATACCCATTCTCCAAACACTCCCTTTGTTATGCAGCACTCAAGTGACTCTGATAAAGCCGTGCCCATATGTACAGATCAGTCAGTGTAGGTGGAACCTACAGTAAGGGGACTGAAACCACAGACTGCCTCCCTGATGTATAGTCATTAGTGGTACCTCATAGGAGTGACCTTATGAATACACAAGTTTGTCATCATTTAGTTTTACAGTGCTTTTGCAATCGTGTGTGTGTCTGAGGCCATCACATTAGGCCTGCTTCATTCTGCTGTTTGCTGATTTAGATCCATGGCAGATTAATCATTCTGAAGGATCAGGTTTGCTGCCGGGCCTCTGGCTGCTGCTCCCCTCAGGTTCTGCCTTAACGTTATGCCTTATGTATATACTGTACTTTATTGCCTTAAAGTTCCTGTTATGCATAGTCCAGCATCAGTTTCATTATGTGTCAAGACACCCAACAATAATCTACTGTTGGAGAGATGCCATCTGGATCCATGTTTGATAGCAGTTTCTTTATTATAGTTGGGTTGTACATAACTTCATTTAGCAATAAGCATCATGTGATCACAGTGGAAACCTCTCAGAAAATACTAACTTGCCTGTACTTGCACAAAGGATAATACTTTGCATGCAGATCATTTTCCTTTTGCAAGAGGTGTTGATTAATTTCTTGTTTGGGAAAGATAAGTTGTGCACAAGAGGGAAAAAAATCTAAACTTTCCATTGAAAAGAAAAAAAAACATCGAAGTGTCTTCTGGTATTAGACTTCAGTACACAATGAGGTAACAATGTAGGTTTTTTTTTTTTTTTTTACTGTACTTTGTGCAAATTCTCTAACAAATTTTTAATGAGTAACAATACAGTAACTTAACTGACATGCAGTATATGTGGATTTGTGGCCTGGGGCTCCCGCAGCGCAATTACCCACTTTGCCTGCCTTAGTGATTCAGATTTTATGAAGACTAAAGGTTGAGCTGACAAGTCAAAAGTCAGTCCTTCCTTCACATCAGATTTCACTCTTCTTTCTGTTTATTTCATCAGGGCCTCTACCATCCAACTGACTCCTGGCATCTACTCAAAAGCCGGTCCAACAGTGTTATCTTCATCATACAAGACTGTTTACACCAAAACAAATAAAACCACATAATTGTACGGCACAAAGTATACCTGAATAACTATGACCAAACACATGACCACATATCTCATCCAAATTCCAGCAATGGTCTTGGATGCAGCCAAACCAAAAGATCCCAGTGTGACTGAGTGTACACTTAAGGCATCACATACTTCTGTAATTACTAGGTTTTTTTTTTATTTTAAAGCAAATGTTGCCTCTATAGAAGTCAACAGTTAGGGGTTATGATATGTATATTGACAAGATTGCGAGGAGAGAGAAGAGAAAAGAGACTTTGAAATGCTATAGAGAGCCAGTAGGAGCTCTCGCTGGTGACGGCACAAAATATGGAATGCATTACGGAAGTGACAGAGTTGAGGACGAAGACACAAACAAACACATAAATCCGCCATAGACAGACACATAGACGATTGTGGAGACAGACAGGCACCCTTTGGCATTGCTATCTCTCTACATCTGCTGCGTCTCTCCCTCTTTCTCGGCCTCTTATCACACAATCTAACAACCTTAACCCTCACTTCCTTGGTATTTCTGTTTCTTCCCCTTGTGCTTCAAATCATTCTACAATCTTTGTCTCCAGTGCCCAGGGTGAACTGGATTCCTCTCCCCTAGTCCATCTTCCCCCGTTGTTTTCCAGCCTGAGGCCCAGAGAGAGCAGCAGAGAAAGTATTTGCCCTGTCTCTCCCTCTTTCTGGCTGTGTCTTGGCTACTCTATAAAGGTTAGTGAGAGCATGGTGTGGGTGTTGGTGTCTCAGGGTGAGTTATGGGTACTATAGCCAGGGGACCCCAGAAAGAACAGAATGAGTGTACTGTTGGGAGAAGGATGAAAGAGAAAAAGAGAGAGGGAGGGTTGGAGGGAGGGCAATTTAAGGGTTCAGAATGCCAAGTGCTGATGTGTTTGTTTTCCATCACTGCTGTTCCGGGCAATGACAGAGAGAGAAAACAAACGGCAACACTGATATATTACATACAGACTTGACTTTCAACTCTATTCTCAGAGCAATATTTCTTTAATGAAAGTGTCTTAACTTATCGCCAAACTACGGTTATCACTTCATATCAAATCTTCACACGTGGAACCTTGCGCGTGTTCATTAGCTCAGAACGCAGACAGAAAAAAAAAGACACCTACATAAATACAGAGTAAGACTGTGAGTGTGGGTGTGTCTACCATGGACTCATCTTCACATAAACTTAGTGTGCAGCTGCTGTTGTGGACATGAACAGGATGGTGGTGTTAGTTACATTAGCCATCACCGTGACTTGACCAGAACACACATACTCACATTATGGCGTCTGTTCAAAACCGTGACTTTTACTGTATCATTTCAATGGTGTGTGTCAGCTTTTTACACTGTGCAGTAGTGCTTTATGCTAAGTGTGAATACCTGTCTTTATAAGGTAGTTTGTTGCTGCCGTTGCATGCAGAGGCAGCTCCAGGCGCACTGGTTCGTCTGGACAGGGCTGTAAGGTAATGTATGGGACAGATTGGATGGGCTGAGGAAGAGGCGGAGGAGTGTGTGGAGCTGAAACGAAGAGAGACGGTGGCTCGGCTCCATCAGTCCTGCACAAGTATGTGGACGGAGACATGAGCTGTGCAGCTGAATGAAGATGATACAGATAACACAAAAGAAACATAAGAAAGTAAAGGCGAAGTTTAACCCATTAAAATTCTCTGACCCAGTACTACTTTAGTGGCAGTTCTGAAATGATCTTTAACTTTTCTTATGTGATTTATCACCATTTATTCGAATATTATGTTCAGTATTTTTCATTCTTAAGTGAAAATCAGGTATTTTCCTGTATTCAATTCCCTAATCATGTAGATGTACATAAAAGCTTGAATTAAAGTTGAGGGTTTTGCAAAGAAAAAACTGAGAAAATGTACGAAAAAGTTACTTTTCAGTGAAATAGATCATTAAGTGAACATAAAAACAAGTGTGTTGTAGATGATAGTGTTTCCACGTTCACTATGGAGCCTCTGAACGTCTAAATGGGTTATGTCTGATGACCATGAATGGATGATAAACTGTATTTTACACCAATTATTTACATGTAATGACAAGATTAGTGGATCACCAGGTATTAAACATTTTAAATCAGTAAATGATTTTGGTTGCCAGTGGATGGTTGGGTCTATGTGGGTTAATACTAACAACAGTGATGAAACAGTAATTTTGCAAGTTTACTTACTATTGAAAATGACAATAGTTACTTTTTCTTTGACCTTTAAAATGCATGTATATACTGTAACTTGTGCATAAAAATTTGCCAAATGGAAAACAATAATTTTGCCAAAATTCTCGTTTTTCGATGAAAAGTATTTGCACTAGCAAGAGGTAGTTCTTTGGGCATAACAAAATTGGTATATCAGATAAACTGCAATGGAAAGACCTTTTCTACAACAGATGTTGACGAATGTGACAACAAGCGAAGAAGAAGAGTTTTAAAAGAAACATGTGTGGACACACCAGGTAACTAAATAATTTTTTAATTTAGTATGAGATGGAGGGGTAATATATAATAATAATAGTGAATATATCTGTAAATCAACGTGATATTTATGTTCATCACCATGTTTATGGAGTGACTTCGCGTATCATCTTGCAGTTTCATAGAAAATGAAATTATTTCACAGAAAAAAAGACTGTTTTTTCAACATTTAGTAAATATCGTTAACGTTTTGCACAGATATCCAGTGGAAAAGCCACTAGTGAAAACTGGAACAAACAGTACAAGACAGACAAAATAAAAAATACATGTAAAATGAGCTTCGTTTTGGTTACTTCTGCTATTTTCATTGTGTTTCCCACACTATTTTCCCCCAATAAAAAAGAGATGACACAAAAATGTCCAGTTCCTTATTTTAAGAAACAATGGTTTTCTATATTGTGTTAAATGTCACATATTCTTTCATACTACCTTTTTCAACTTCTACAAATGAGGGCTTTCCTCACTGAAACTAAATTAAAACCAAACAATATTCAATTCCTCAAAGACTAAAACTACTTACACACTTGTAAAGTGAACTGGACCAAACTGAAGGACTAAATAATAACAATGAATGAAAATTTCTATAACTATAAAATCTTTGGCAGTACATCATTACAAATGTTTTGCAGCCAACATTGTGCTCACCAATTTATTTTCTACCAGACTCAGTGTTTCCAAAGGTGATATACGAGGTCAAATTTAGTAGCAGTTTCTGTAAGATGAGGAGACAAGAACTTGGTTTGACCTAGATAAACATCTTAAAGTTTTGATGAAAATTTGATGAAAATGGACTTTATACTGCATGTGAGACTGTGAGTGGAATAGATAAAATTATTCCACAAGTTGCAGCTAAAAATTACAACAGGAAAACGATGTTAGAAGAATAAATGAGAGCAAAAAAGCAGAGTAAAAAGTCAGTGGGACAAGGAGACAGAGGAAAGGGAAGACCTGAAACAGCCCACACAGACCCAACCTGTGTGCTGTCTGACCCAAAGCATTTCTTATGAATGGAAGGAAATTGTCTCCTGAAAAAAGCCCATTTAAAAAGCATGAGTAATAATAGAATCAAGCCAGCTTCTGAGAGCAGGACAACGCATGACGGGACACAATACAGGAGCGTGAAGAAGGGAACGAAGGAAAGAAGGACAAGCGATCGAAATGTATAAGGACAACAGGAGAAGTTTATTTTATTAGTCTTTAATAAATATCTGACAGATTTCCTGAGGAAATATCGCAGATCACATGTAAAATAGTTTAAGACTGATGTCAACTGCAGCAACATATGAAATCTATTAGTGAGGAGCTACAGCAGACACAGGGTGAGAGGGAGCGAGAGAGCAACAGGGAAACAGAGAGAGAGAGAGAGGGAGAGAGGGAGCACTGGTGAAAGTCATGCAGGAGAAAAAATCTCACAGCCTTTCCAAATTCTTCGAGAGGTAAAAAAGTCAGCCAAGACGCAAAATCAGAAAAAGGAAGAAAAAAAAAAAAAGAACAGAAGCACATGCCTGCGCTCATGCACGCATGCACACACACATTTACGCAGAAACACACACACACACTTATACACTGATCTCCACATCCTGCTGGGTTCAGGGCCAGCAGTGAAACGAGTGCCCAGACACCGCTGCCAGCCCCAGGGAGGGATGGAGACACACACACACACACACACACACACACACACACACACACACACACACACACACACACACACACACACACACACAGAAAAACAGAAAAAGAAAGAGAAGGGTTGGCAGGAGCAGCAGCCTGCCAAGAGTGCTACCATCTGTAAAATAACATGACTTCAGGGCAGTGTGATCAACTTCTTGAAATGTACCTCTCCATCCTGGTTAACCTCTTCACCTACTATTGTTTACTTAAAACTAGAGCTCACTGTCATCATCTTACTCTTTCCCCTTAGAAACGGATAAAGGCCAATGTTTGTAATTTACAAAGAGTTTTTTTTAATTAACACACACAATCCATGACAAGTGAAAAGCTTGAAATACAAGACTGAGGAGTTTTTTTTTTTCAGCTGCAAGCTTATGAGATTCTACATGCAAAGCACATGTAATTATACAGTATATATATGTGTGAGAAAGCCCATCAGTTTAACACAGAGATACTAAAAGCCACATAGGCAATCACTAAGCCTTATGCGGGTTAACACACACACACACACACACATAACCACCCACACACACACACATATATACACACACACACATAACCACCCACCCACACACACATACAGAGTGGTGGTTCCGTATTTTGGAAAGAGGAACTTGTACTGGCTCAGTGGTGCCAGTATGTCTGTGGCAGTGTGGCAGCCATGGTGTTCCGCCACCCTCACCCTCGTTCTCCACCAAGACCCAAACCACAAGCCAATACCCACAAGCCAGAGAGGCCTGGATGAATATACCCACCACACACACACACACACACACACACACACACGCAGACACACACACACACACACACACACACACACACACACACACAC
>JAPSES010000144.1:12134899-12145458 GCA_029822895.1 Maxillicosta whitleyi
CACACACACACACACACACACACACACCCACACACACACACACACACACACACACACACACACACACACACACACACCTCACACACACAGCCAACCAACCACACATACCAAGCAAAGAGGTAGAGTTCTGGAAAATGAGAATGAGTGAGGTTTCTGTCTTTCTCTGTCTTCTCTTCCCCGTTTTTAATCATCCAGGCCTGAAAGGGCACACAGAGTTCAGCGGGGACAAGAAGGCTTGTAGGCGGGGAAGTGCCGCTTCAGAGATGAGCAACAGCCATACTACATACTACACTGCCTTGCCTGGGAAACAGAGGTGGTGACTGGTCTGAAATACGCCTGTCACATGACATAACGATTTGTGATCGTGTGCATATACCCAGGAGCACTATAATACCAATAAAACAACACAAACGCACTATTATATGAAAGTCCTCATTGGAAACAAGTCTTGGCTTTCAGTTATATTTCTGATTATTAACTCAGCAGGATCTTAACTGTGATCTTCGTTTTTATAAAACACCCCACTCTCAGTTTTGTTTTTAGCGTGGAATGTAATTTGCCTACATGGAAACAGAACATTTGTGTAACACAGTAATAATTATTCTTGGTAACTGGTGTGGAAATCATAAAAATGGCATATTTTTTACAATACATTTTCACATTTTTTGAAGGTACCATTTTTTTTTCTACCCTGCCATAATACATATGTTTCTAGCCACAACACAGTTTGCATTGCATTTGCATTTAATATATTTGTTGAATTAAAAATTACTGTTCAGTCCTAATGTTAATGCTGTTTCAGTCCAGTGGTTACCAACTAGAGTACAGTATTTATAAATGTTCATATAAATAAAGTTCATACTTAAGAACACCTAATTATATTCTTTTCACTTCCACCTCTTTTAAAAATGTATTTATATTGAGCAGAGCAGATATAACCCCGCCTGCAGCCAAAGCATCATTTCACTTAAGTGTAGAACAGACTGTTCACCACTCAAGGTGTCCATTTAACTCTTACACCCACAACTCCTCATCTCACCATTTAGTGTGTGTGTGTGTGTGTGTGTGTGTGTGTGTGTGTGTGCATATGTGTGTGTATACTAAGTGTTGAAGGTTAGGGTTCCTGTATGTGTTCCCCTGAGTTGTGTAATGGCCCAGTGGAGTAGAAAGTGATGAGAAGCTGGTGTTTGAGCCCAAAGCAGGCCCTTATATGGAGTGCTGGAGCTGTTTTCTCTCCTCTCTGCTGTCTTGCTTCTCTCCAAAAGTGCTACAAGGTCGGAAGAGAAGAGGACATCCTTCCAAGTCAACATATTTACATATTTGCAACGATGTGGGGATACTTAGCCAAGTGTTGGCAGGCGAGGCAGTGGTCAGCCAGGACAGCTGAAAGTGGACATCTGGGCCCGGTCCTTGGCTGAGGCTCACTCCCCTGCCCTTATCACCCTGCATCTTCTACAGACGAAACATTACACATGTGACAGATTTGTACAGCTCACTGGACATCTTAAGATTTTATCTTTTCTTAAAACTTAGAATGAACTTTCATATGTAAAACCCAGTGTAATATATAGATATCATCCATAACAGAATGAAAGCTAGAGGGCATATTTCATGTATCGTTCAAATTGTTGCAGTTGCTTAGATTTTATCCCATGATCAACACACCAGGTCATGTAATGTCTTGTCACATCTTATACATCTTTGGCAACAGGTCAGGGAAGCACCCAAGGGAACCCCTTGTCTTCTTCTTCACCCCTCCACCTCTGCACAAACACACCTTCTCTCCTCTCTCTCTCTCTCTCTCTCTCTTGCCCCTTCCCTTCTCTCTTACCCCCATAGCTCTTGCAAGGAACACAGCACCATGTTTCTCTTGGCAGAACTCTGCAGGCTGTCCCTGCGTGCCTGAAAAACCAGCGTTCTCCCCCTCGTCCCTGCAGCCAACGCGCACATTTCTCACATTTTCTGCCTGCTCTCTGTGAACAGTTCACTTCAGCCTCCTCACATCATCCAGGCTCCCAGGCACAGGACAGGGTGGGACAGATACGTCCTCTCACTTACAGTACATCCACATCCTCCCTGTCTCTCTTCCTCTGTCTCCAAAGTCTTGCTATAATTCATTCTCACTCCATCCAAATCCCTCTCTCTGGTGGTTACTTGCCCTTTTAGCTCAGGCTGAGCAAGCCAGCAGAGTGCAGGTGTGTGAGTGTATGCGTTACTGTATTTTGATCACAGAAAGCTGCTAATATAAAAGTGTCTGAGCTAATGGGGAGGAAACCAGTGTCTGGCAGGCACCGTCTCACAGACGAAAGTCAGTTTGAGGGCACACAGATGTCTCAGCCAGTTAAAAAAGTGTATCTCAAATTAGTTCAGCAGCACAGGTGCAAGATATGATGCAAATCCAAGGCAGGAACTGGTGTAGTTACCTCAATAAGAGGGCTAACCTTACAAGAACTGCATGAAAGACAGAGGGAGGAAGGGTGAATGTGTGGTTGACAACACAGTGAGATGAACTGGGCTCAATTCAAACAGCTGGAACTGAGTCCATTTGCGTTCATCTACAGAGGATGGATGTTTAACCTCTATCCCACACACCGGGGTTGTTTGGCAGCACATCACCATTTGTATTTATTATTTAATTTATTTCTTCAAAACTTTAATTTAAACTTTATTTCCTCTGTGTGTCTGGGGTCTGGGCACTTCTACATAAATGAACGTTCTCAGAAAACAGAGAGAGGGGGAGAAAAGAAGGAGGAGGAGAAGGGGAAAAAAAAGAAAAAAGTGCAGCCTGTCTCTTGGGTGCCCTTTTTGCCATCCCATTTCCTATGCATCTGGTCTGTGTTTGTGCTGAGAGGGAGAGGGGGAGCAAAAGGGGGACGGCCGTCTGGGGCCGATTAATAACCAGTGATTTATAGGAACTTTTATAGAATAATACAATAAAAATGTGTGCGTACGTGTGTGCAATGGGTTTGTATGTGTGCTTGCTGCAGTGAGAGTGCACACAATGCTTTTCTAATTCTGGGGAATCAAAAACAAATTATCAGGAAAAAACACAGACTGTGCATGGGATAAATTGGGCACAGATGGAGGCAGGAAATAAAACTAGCAAGGAGAAGACACTTGGAGAAAGGAACGTAGAGGAGGACGAGGAGGATCACGGGGGTAAAAACAGGGGTACCAGAGATAGTGACAGAGTGAGGGTGGGACAGGGTGAGGGTGTGATGGAAAGAGGTAGAGAAAAAGGAAGAGAAGGGATGGAGAGAGGACAGAGGAGTGAGGGTGAGCAAGAGGACAGGGATGATGTGGAGGAAGAGAGGAGAGTGGGAGGAGAGAGATCAGGGGAGTTCCCATGCCCTGTGCAAAGGAAATGGGCTTAAGAGAGGGGGTTAGCATGCGTGTATACTGTATGTGAGTGTGAGCGGGCAATGAGATGAGCAGACCCCTCTTTGGCACACAACTGCACTTCCTTGCCAAAGTACAATCTGCCCCTCCAAAATCCCTTTTCATCCACATCCATCCTCATCTCAACGTGACACATAAACACACATGCATTTTGTAAGACCAGACTGCTGATGATGGGTCCTTGTCACACCCATCATGGCTTTTTAACTAGTCACCAGAGTAAAATGTTGCCATTGTGTGATTCCACAAAATGTGAATACTGAACAGTGTCAACATTTAAGCGATCAGGATGGATGGTACATATGTGAAAGCACAAAGTGGAGTTTATGTCCATAAACTTTAGTTATGATTTAGTGCAATTATAAGTTTCAGTTCCAAAAGGTTGTGAGTGCAAGTATCTTCTGCTTGTAGAAATGAACAATGGCAGCTTTTTTTCTGGTCAATGGGTTGGGCTTTTTAAACCTAATGTTGCACAACATTAGAAGCAGCAGCTGTTTAATCCACATGTACGTAACCGTTTCACTGACTGGATTTGGAATTGTTTTGTTTACTATTCCCCTTTCGTTGCGCTCATTGAACCAAAGTATTCAGGGTGACAAATCGATACTAATTTATGCTGATACAAGACAAGTTGCAGTCATGTGGTCATGTTCAGAAATAAATATGAGGGTTTTTCATTGTGTGATGATTAATCAATGTGAACAACATCAAACCTTCATCACTGGAAACACTGGACTTTTCAAAGAGTCACTTCAAATGTCACTAAACTGAAATCAAAAACACAGTGGTAATGCGTTTCCTCTTCGGGTGTGTGGAGTATTGTGCGGGAGCTGCTTTGTCACAAGATCCTCCAGAATTGGCTAATCTTAAAGTGTTCTCTGGAGTGGACAGTGGGAGCCGGCAGCAGGCACTTCCCAGTATGAATGACTTCCTGTGCTGTGGGCCTGGACTGTGGCATCTGTCAGCCCCCCCCACCCCCACCCCTCCCTGCTGCATCATGTTCTTCACCTCTCTCTTACTCTCTGTACACTCCACCAGGACAGCACTCCCTCCACTCACGTCCTCCTCCTCCTCTGCCTGCCCCCTGTGCCCTCTTGCCCATTTCCTCCCTTAAGAGGACTGAATCACAAAATGTTTCACTCCATTTGCTGGTAAATCCTCCCTCCTCACCCCCCCAGACTGCCTTCCCACCTTCCCCCTGTTCCTCTCTCTTCCTCCCACCATCCCTTGGCACCACCACCCACACACTAGTTCCTGTTCATCCCTTTGACCCCCTCGCTGCCCCCTTGGGTCTAATTTTCGTTGCCCCCGGTTAGTGGCTAAAGCCAGGAAAGACGGGGTTGGTGGTTGTTGGCAAGGCAGAAGAAAACTGAGAGGACCTTCACTGGAAACTCCATCAGTGGCTGAATCACTCTCAGCTGTGCTTTACTGAGAACTAAAAAGCTGGCAATGCACTTATAGCCCCTGCATATTCGTCTTCCTGTCCAGTTTTGATATCTTCATATCTTCCTGCCAATGACTATATATGGCACATGGGAAATAATTTATTTAGCCTGAAAAACATATTGATTATACATACAAACTATTTAAAGTTGGATTCTCCTCTGTAGGCTATAAAACTGTCGTTAAAAACAATCATTTTCATTGCATTACTCTTTAAAAGACAGTATGTTATCCATCTCTAACTTAAAGAATGCAAACCATATAAACAATCTCCAGATCAGGAACATTAAAATATATGTACAGAGCTTGTGGTTTTATTGAATTATGGTGCGGCTTTTCCAGAATCTACTTCAGCTTGACTGATAAACAACAACAGTGAGAAAAAAGGAAAATATAATGTTTGCATTTATCTTTGTCAACGTCACACCTATTAAACTTCTGACCCAAAGGGTAATTTCTACCATAACGTCATGTCTCTGCTTAACCCATAAAGACTCAAACATCCGCCAGTGATCGAAATGATTTACTGATATAAATGTTTAATAAGTACTGATCCACTAATCCTATCAATACATGTAAATAACTGGTGTAAAATGCAGATTGTCATCTTTTCATGGTTATCAGATATGACCATTTGGATGTTCAGAGGCTCTGTAGTTACTATGGAAACACTGTCATGTTCTACAACATCGATTCACCAGTAAAACCAGTGGATGGACACACTTAGATTATATTCAGTTAATGATATTTTTTTGCAGAAAAAACAAATTTTTCTTCAGTTTTCTCTGTTTTTGATTTAATAACCTTCAACTTTCATCTGAGCTTTAATGAACATCTACATGATCAAAGACTTGATTATAGGAAAATACCTGATGCTCCCTTGAAGAACCAAAACACAGAGTCAATTGTGATATATCGTTTGAGGAAGATTAAAAATATAGAGAAAAAAACATTTAGGAACTGCCACAAAAGTAGCACTGGATCTATATGGGTTAAAATAACAGAAAAAACATTCATTCAGAAACCAAGAAAGTGCCAGCTTTAAGGTGTCTGATTGAGCTGCAGCTTGTTTGCATGACATGAGACCACCTGAACTCTGACTTATTTCACTAAATGATTAAACCGCGTCTCGAATGGTTTCCAAGAGAAACATCATCAACAAACATTCATGTGAAGGGTTTCAATCAACTGTCACATCGCACAGTGGTTTGTCTTCATATTACTGTTTTCTTATGAGTGAACTTTTCTCTCTTGCAACATGATGTGTGAAAAAAACAACAGTCAGTTGCACTCACTAGTCTCTGTTTCCCTTCATGTTTTCTCTCACACTGATAGAGGCCAATGGACATTACATGTTTCTCCCGAAAAACCACAAAGACACATGACAGCTGTTATCTTTTTGTGGACATGAAAGACAAATCATCCAGCTTTTAAGACATATTAGTGGACCGGGTGTCTCGATTTCATCCACTGACAATGGAAAATACCTGCCACAATATCTGTGAGTGTGTGAATGTGGACACAGGTATCTTCTCATGGTGAAGGTGGGTTCGATGACAAAAAGGGGCAAAGGACAGTACGTGCACAAATCAGTTTGCGTACGTGCCGACCTGCCCCTGTGCATATGTGAAAGTATGTGCATGTGACTTTTAGCCTCACTGTGACTGCAAAAGTGTGCGTATGTGTGACCACAGTGAAGTGAACATGCCCACCACAAAAGGATAAAATGAGAGAGAATTAGAGAACAAAAAAGAGAGGCAGGCGTCAGAGGTGCAGCCTAGTGCCGTCTGTACAAATGTGGGTATGAAAAGACACACGTATCAGTATTTAGAAATACACACACAGCAGGCTGACAAAAACCCACACACCCACAGGTTTCACTTCTGCCTGGTGTGGCAGCACTCTTGAAACACCAGTGCACTGAGGTTAAGGTTCATGTACAGGTCACTGGCACACATGTACACAACGGAAAAGATTTTAATTGTTTTTTTTTTTTTGTTTTGCTGCAAAATGTAGCATTATTGTACTGGTGCCCATGGCAACAAAAAGGCAGATGTTTTTTTTCTAAACTCATGGCACAAATACCGGTAATTCAGATTTTCTATCACAAGTTTTAATCTGTGAGTGAAGCACTTGATGAATGTGGTGAAAGAGGGTGAGAAGGCCCAGAGGGCACCGAGGGAGGCACACAGAAAGAAGGAAAAAAAATGCAATCACACTAAAACACACACATTGAGAACCCTACAGAAGAATGTGCCTCAGTGCCAGTGTGTGCTTGTTGCTCATTATTCAACAGCAGAGAAAATCTGTCAGAATCAGAGTCGGGTAAGCAAAGCTGACGAGAGTGCTAAGACTTGCCCACGTTGCTACAGGGGAAATAAGCACATGAGAAAAAGTGTTTGTGACGACGATACTGAGTTATATTGAGATGGGGAACTTGACCCTGGGAAAGGAGTGAGATCTGCGTTGTGCTTCATTTGCATGACCACACTTTGAGATGATTTCTCAATCAATCGTTGACGCTTATGACCTCTTCTTATATAAATACAAGCACTAAAAAAAAAAAAAAAAAAGGAGAAACCAGCATGGTACTTGTGCCTGTTACTAGCTTATGTTTTTGCTTCAGATTGGTAGATTTTGCAGCAGACTGATGCATGGAAGTGTGTATGTGCTTATGTTAGTGTTCAGCACATGTGACAGTGTGTTTTGGAGCGTCGGCTGGGGTGAGAGCAGCGCTGGTTCGGGGGAGAGGTTGTGGTTGTCAGAGGGGTGGGCGAGTCTTTCTCATGGCCTCTGAGCCCTCTCTGGACGATCTTGGCCTCCTGTGATTGGTTAACTCCCAGACACTGTCACTGAGACCAGACACAGCACACGCACTCACAGACAGTGAAAGAGAAAAGACCAAGCCAGGAAGAGACAGATAATGGAGAAAAAAGTGGGTAGGGAGGTAGACAGATGGCCTGACACAAATGCAAGAAGACACAGAGAGAGAGAGAGAGAAAGAGAGAAAGTGAGCTGTAAAGATAAAGTGGGTTTAAGTGAATGTGACACTGCATGTCAAAGAGTCAATGTGTCAATCAGTGTCACAGGCCGCAGGCAAGTCACTCTGTAAGACACTGTGTCTGTGAAAGGAAGACCCTGCCCTCTGCTGCTCACATTTATAACTACATGTGTAATGTTTCATCCTATCTGTAGCTTGACGTAGAGTGAAAGATTAAAGGTCTGTTCTCAGAGGTGAAGTAGCTGTAAGCAGAAGTACAGATCACAGGAAGGACTTTATATCTCAGATATCATATTCTCAGAAAATAGTAAATGGGACTGGTCAGGTATCTCACACTATGGCTAACACTTCAGAGGCTGTGATTGCGAGAAAGAAAATGCCTCTAAGATGTTTCAGACATTTTGCTAAATATCTAAAGCAAAATCTTATGAGAGTAAAATTTCAAAGAATATTCTGAAGTCTGTGTTTTTACGTAACGTATGTGAAGCAAAAAATATTAAAGAATGTTAAAAGAGAGATCCAGAAAACTGCAAAGCTTTAAGGCACTGAATGTTTTTATTTTTTATTTTTAAAAAAATAATTTTTAGTCAAAATGTTTTTCATAGGTGATCATTTTAAAAGCAAGTTCACGTACTTTAATTGTCATCAGTGTAGGTTAATGTGCAATTCTTGTATTTTAAAAAAAGAACAATTTCCAAAAACACTAAATCTGAGAACAAGTAAAATTACCTATTCATGCCAGATAATTTCACCTGACAAGATTTATTCAAATAAGATTGTTAAATCTAAATAAGATTATAATATAAAGCTGAACCCAAATAAGAAACTAACTCTTCAAATAAGATCAATTATCTAACTCTTCATTTTTTTTTTTTTTTAAATCTTAGAAAGAAATAATCCAACTAGGTTCAAACTGTTTACTGAAAATATAAAGATTTTCTTTTCTTTTTTTCACAGACAGAACAAGATGATTTTTCCCTGCATATGTTTCAGCTACAACCTGCAGCCTTCTTCAGAAGGGTCAGGGGTACAAGTTGTATCCAAAACATGTAAAGATAAAAATCTATTTTCTCTATTGGTCTGAAAAAAAAAAAAGAAAGAAAAAGAAAAGGAAATATTTATAAAAAAAAAAAAAATAACTTGCAGTACATTATCACAGGTCTGTAGTGTTCACACAGCATTAGTTATGCATCAAAATACCCTTTTATTAATATGAAAATCTATCATTAATGTGGACAACCAGTGCTACAGGCTTTAGTGGTAATACTGCACCTTTATGTTCCTTACATGGCTGAGGTGAAGCTGCATGTCAAGAGTGTTTTCAGGGGTAGCCTCGGGCACAGAGAGGCACCATTAGTCAAAAGCTAATGGTTGTCTTTAATATGCAGAGTCATATAGGCAGACATTAACAAGGCACTAACCCAGAGCAGGCAGGATTAAAACAATAGTTTATACAGTAGTCTCTGTTAAGCTGCCCATGAATCACCTTCAGTATCAACACACTGTAAGAGTGTTTCTATAGATTATACACACTCACTTGTGGGTGTGTATACAGACGCCCTCAAGCAGGTCTGGCACTTACGTGTTAGTACAAATGATGAGGTTGTTTATCTCAGAGTCAGATGGTACTAATCCCTCTGTTAGCCTAAGCGCTGCCCTTACAAGTATCAGATGTACGCAGTGAGTCAGGGCACACACACACACACACACACACACACACACACACACACACACACACACACACACACACACACTTAATGTTATGGCTTTAAAACCAAGTGAAGGGATGTGTTCACTTTTAAAGCTGTTAGCATGAGTTAAAAGGTAAGGTTTGCATTATTATTATGTTTTTGTCGCTAAAAAAACAGCATATTAATGGTGAGTATTTAAGGCAGAGGGACATTTAAGTGACAA
Source organism: Maxillicosta whitleyi (assembly GCA_029822895.1). NCBI lineage: Eukaryota > Metazoa > Chordata > Actinopteri > Perciformes > Neosebastidae > Maxillicosta > Maxillicosta whitleyi. The sequence goes on from JAPSES010000144.1 coordinate 12,144,657, forward strand.
CACAACAATGGAGGTTTTTAACATTAAGGAAAAAATGTATTTAAAAAAATTATATATTTATAGAATGTATATATTAATAGTCTTGTTTAAGAACTACAGTAGATGTACAGTTTACTTGTAACAGGTTTTTATAATGACAATATTCAACCTCTAATTTCCTACAATAACCTCGACCGACACCACCACAGGCAAAGTTGAGACAGTTGCTCTGACCTCTTTTTTGCCTTTTGTTACGTAATTTGAAACCACATTTTTGCAACTATATCTTCGCAAGAACAGAAGTACAAAAGGACAAAAAAGGGACACTTATAACATGGAAATACATCAACATACTAAGCACCTCCACCCACAATAACCAATATTAACAGTATTTCATTGTCCAACGCGTGCACTTCTAGAAGACTGCTGGCCTTGCACCACTTGTGTATATGTTTGCCAGTGATGACGAGAAGCAGTAACCGTGGCAACAGCTGCTGTGGCGCTGCTATCTCTACTCCCTGCCCACTGATACCCATCTCCTGCTCTCTCTCTCTCTCTCTCTCCGTGTCTGTCTCTTGTAGTGAGTCATGATGGTGTTCAACTTCCTGTGAAGAACTTGCTGATGCTCCATAATGCACCAAATATAATAGTGTGTCAAAAGACCACAAAAATTGTCACAAAACATTTTCACACAAAAACAGAAGATATTTTTATCTCCTGGTTGAGAACACAGGGGGATACAGTGAAGAGTATATTTGTCTAGGTGTCCATCTGTCCGTCTGTTGTCAGAGCAGAACTGGAACACCAAAAATATTTTGCCAAA
>JAPSES010000144.1:12145558-12161400 GCA_029822895.1 Maxillicosta whitleyi
TTACACATTGTCAGTGACCAAGAATAGATGTCATTACATTTTGGGAAAAGTAGATCAAAGTTCTCGTTTTTAACGAATTTATTAAATCTTTTTTTTCTCCCTTATTTTCTTATAATGGACAAAATTTCAAATTGCTATAAAAATGTCAATTTTAACTCAATTTACTTAAAACTTTGCAGAGATATAGACAATAATTTTAGACATCGCTCTGCAAAATATTGAAGTGACAACTGGTTTTTGGAAGGTTTTGTTAAATTTTCAAATCTTTTTCTTTGCCATTTACATATACTGAGTGAAATTTCAAATATCTATAAAAACAACAATTTTGTTTCCATTTACTTCAAACTTGACACACACACAGACACACACACACACACACACACAAACACACACACATATTATGTAACAAATATTGAATATGCATGAAAGAGTTGATTGATACTAAAATAAACTAAAATATGTGCAAGGGGCGGGGCTAGTTATGTCTGGCACCACTTGATAATGATACACATTAAGGATGTCTTTCCTCCCTCAAAATCTCAAAATATGTAAAAAAATGACTCATTCAACTGTTGTTTTTAGACCTTGAGCACCAACTTCATGTCAGATGATTCAGGCACATTTTAGTCCATAACTATCGAGCACATTTATCACGGCTTTCTGTTTGAGAGTTATATGACTTCAATGTTTGATCACTTAGCATCATTTTGAACACTGTAACTCAGCCAGATGACCTCCAGATGACATGACAGTTTAAACTCCTGTCAAGTATGATTTATTAAAACACCTCCATGTTGTAAAATGTATTTTCTTTTTAATAAAGACACAGAGGTTCTTCCTGGCACAGTCAGCATGGCTGTCTCTATCATTTTACTTTGCTGTTCCTTCACCAAACTTTATATAATTCATCAGTTGCGTATGTGTTGGAGAAGTTCCTTTTGCTATTTGTTCCATTGTTTGTCCATTGAAAAGCATTTAATATTCTACTTAAGAAACTATTCATCTCTTCTGCTGTTAATAGGAAACATTGACAAAACTAAAAAAAAATAAAAATAAAACTAACGTCACAGCTACGTTTAAAAAACAATATATCAGGAATGCTTTAACGAACATTATCCTAATTTGACACAAATATTCACTTAGAGATGCGTTTATTTGATTATGGTGGTCATTGGTCAAGGTTGTTGTGACCTCATAAACATATTTTTGGCCATAACTCATTATGACTGAAATAACTGCATGACCAGATTATGATGCAAGGAAAACTGACTCATGTGCTTGAACTTAAAGAGTTCTTGTTGATTTTATACTGTCCTCTCATGGCTGTCAGTACTTAACTGCAGGCATCTTTCGGGAGATTACCATTTCATTTAATGTGGTTTTCACGCCCTCTCTCTGATGTTTCCCACTAGGTGACAAGTGGTACGTGTCTAGACGTGTATATATGTCTTTTTCCACTCCCACACAGGTCAGAGTATGGTCATCACTATGATTAAAATACACCGTGTCAGTGCAAAAGTTTTACTTCGCAAAATGTGGTGAAAAGTATGGTTAGAACATCACAGCCTCACCCGACCCTGCTAATGTACAAGCATGTGTGAGAGCAAAATGCACAAATCAAATCTTTTCTCTGCTTACTTCTCCAGGACTTTTCCCCCCATGTGTCCTGCTGTCCATATGTCTACATGTGTACAGGTGGAAGATTTTTATATTGTTATGAGCCAGCGCAATGATCCAAGGACTTCCAGCATCCGATGTACAAAGATGATAAGGTCTTTTTGAAAGGCTAGCCACTCTGGTTAGCCAAGACCCATTCATGGCCAACAACAGCTGGCTTGGCATGCGCTCACCTTCATCCGTCTGATCTGGCCCCAGACTCTGACAGCAGATCATAATCACATCCATTCAAGATTCAATCACTGTTTCTGGATCAGTGAGGAGAGTGAATGAGAGGTATGCACCTTGGCTGACGCATATGTGTTTCATTGATGTTGAATGACTTCTTAGAGCAAAGTGTATGTTTTATTGGATGGAAACATGTGCAATGGAAGTATATGTCAGTTTACATATATGACCTACTACCTCCATGGCTGAGTACACTTCAGAATAAGGCGGGAAACAGGTCAAGAAATGCTACCAAAGATAAGCAAACACACAGAACCAGCTGGAGATTCCAAAAATTAGCACTGCTTCCCTTTATATGCACAGATAACAACACACTCCAATTTGTCTTATGACCACATGTTTACACCCACATTCATGCTCCTCTCACTGAACTTAAAGCCATAAATAGAGCAAAAATATAAAAAAAAATAAAATAACGTGCTTTTATTTTATCCACACCAGCATATTGAATGTGTTTTCTATACCATAGTTACATATTTATATGTAGTATGTCTACTTTAAAATGCTTTAAAAACAAAAAAATATATATCACATTACAGTATAAAAAGAATCTACAGAATGTGATAAGATGGGAAAGAACTGAATCAGTATCAGAATCAGGATGAATATTATTGCTATACATATATTTACATTTACATTAGAAAAGATGAATCTAGAAAACTAAAAAATGACATTGTTGTTCTTTCCTCCATTGGGGAAAGTAAAGTGAAACTGACGTTTGATGCTGAAATTGTAGCATTTCTTCTACACCAATGAGTTGGATTATAAAACATAAAGGTATAAAGTTGCTACAACATATTATTATGTTTTCCACATCCACTGTTTTCTGATACACAGTATAGACTTAACTGTGATTTGTGGTTTTACTGTGGATGTTTTCTGTCTACAAACAGAGCTAAGCTAACAGAGCTTTCATATAAATGATCCGCTGATGTAGCAACTGATGATTAGAAGATGATGACAACATAATATAGATGTTTGTAAACAATGAGATGGACAGTATAATTAGTGAGTGATACATTTGTAGAGCCTTGGGTTAATTCATTGGTGGTTTTGGCAGTTGTAAGTGTGTTCTGGTACACAACTTCCCCCTATTCTCCTCAAAACTACACCCTTTTAAAGTGTCTACAACATTCACAGTAAGTTTACATTATACTTGCCTGATTTATATTCTAGAAATACCGAACTCTTTCCCGGCTTAAGTGGAAATGTAAAATTCTTATCGTACTTTTCTTTGGGTCAGTGAAAAAACACAGAATGTCACAGGTTTTATAAGATAGGATGTACTGCATGATTTAACGCAACACTTGTAACAAAAAATAATAATTCTGATAGATATGAATACAGGAAAGTTTCACACATACATACATACACTAACACACACAGGAATGTGAGTGTGTTGGAGCTTGAGATAAAGAGGCCTTGCTGTAGGCGGAGTGTAATTTATATTTTAGTCCATGGAGGATGTGTTAAACATATTAACATTAGTACACACTTCTCTTTTCAAAGTACCTGTATTGTGATTTTCTGGTACACTTTGTAATGGTATTCTCTTTGCATGAGGAAAATATATTTAAAAAAAAAAAAAATGTGCATAATATACATATTATATTATATAGTAAACAGAACATAGTATCATGAGTGTTCAATGTAAAACATAGGTTCAGCTTTTATTCACTTATTTATATGGACATCCAAGATTAATTTCAGTATATTCAGTTTCCCAGCTTTAATATGTTCATCTTTGCATATTTTCTGTCTGCCTTGTCTGATTTTTCTACACACAATGTATTTTTTTGTTTGTTTGTTTGGATTAAGAACTGTGTAACTGTATGTATACTGTGTAATTGTAATTGCTTAGTTATAAATTAATCAGTATACTTTTTTTTTCATATTCAGTATACTGACATGAAAAAATAAGAGCGCTAAAGCCTTTGTTTGAGGTGACAAATATTGGAAAGTCAGTTGGGATTTCAACATTATTACACATTATAGTTCTTCTTATTACACTAACTGTATTGTAATTTCCTGGTGCAGTTTGCAATTTTATTAAATATGAAAAACATACATAATACTTTCCTGTGTCATGTGTTACAACTTACAGCACTCTTAATCCTCAAATTCTTATGGAATTGTGTAATTTTTATTTTTGTTTAAGTTTAAAAGTCTAATGAGTACTGTGAATTGTCTTGCTAATAAAGCATCGTTGTTCCCTATTCAACACAGGGCTTTTTGATCCTCATGTTCCATGCATAAAGAGGTACAAGTTTCAGCAAATTCAGACTGTCTTAAATATGCTCCCAACATCCTGTGGAAAAAATGCATCACAGAGATAGAAGGTACCAGAAGATGCTGCTGCTGATTTTAGATTATCTTATTTGGCTCTTGACTGCAGCTTCATTTATCTTGTAAAAGACGACTTTGACATTTATGGCAGGAAGAAGACCTTCCAAGTGTTTGAGGGCATGGCAGAAGCATAGAGATGCAGACTGTAACCGAGGCCAGGACAACGCTGGAGCTGACTGGGTTTCAGACCTCTGGGAATTGGTGAAGCCCTGTGGAGCCAGCGGTGGCTTAGGTTTTCTACCCTGACACTTTCACAAATGTTACACAAACACACACGCACACACACACAGATGTGCAAACACCCCCAGCGTGTGGTATGGTATTATTGTTATATTTGCGTACATGCAAATGTACACTGACAGGAGAAATAAACATGTATTAATTTCTAATGCATAGAATATTAGGATGCAAATGCATGCTCAAACACTGACACACACACACACAATGAATCTTGCACACATACATACATATACAGTGGGGCTAATTAAATATGTCTCACTGTGAATATATGGATGGGTACAGTCAAGTCTCGATTTAGCTTCTTCATTTCATAGAAAATGAGACCTGTCAGCAATGAGTTACACTTGTGGTGCAGTGTTCCATGGACTGTAATGATGCATAAAACGTCCAACAACCACTGATTTACTTTTGCTTTTAATTATTGCTTGGCCGGTACAGAGTGTGTGTGTGTGTGTGTGTGTGTGTGTGTGTGTGTGTGTATGCGTGTGTGCGTGCGTGCGTGTGTGTGTGTGTGTATGTGAAAGTGTGGGAGCCGGACCCACAGAGTGCACTGACAGGGCAGAGGTACTTCCACCCTGACTACTGCACAGCAAGACAACGGCAAACCACAAAGTCACTTCTGCTACCTCTACAGGAACAAAAGGTCAAATATGATCCTCAACCTACTTTCAGTCATGTCTAGTTCCCTTTGACTAAAGTTATCGTCAGCGAGATGTGCAATTTCTTTTTTTTTTCTGAGAGAAGTTATACAGTTATATAGTTTTATTTGCAGATTCTTTGTCATCCTTTGAAAAGCAAAACAAAAATGAGAACATAATAGAACAAAATAGCAATTCTGGCTGAAAGCAAGTATTCATAGTCTACAATAATGAACCTCAAAACTGTGGCTGATACATCCCTTACAGCATATTATTATTATCGTAAAGCTCACTGGGTCATCATTTCCTAAGATTTCAATCTCTAGTTACATTCTATGATGTGCTTTCATGTCTTTTGTTACATTCAATAGCGGACTCAGAACAATAACACCAATGTGTATTCATGTCATGGTGAAACATTTGAGTTCAGAGCTTTTTACTATTAGTTCAAGTGACAAAATTACATTTGTTTAATATAGGAAATGTTTATTAGGAAATAAGACCATGCACATTACACGTTAATAAATACATGTGCAATTAATGAGCAAAGACAGCAATAACAACTCCATTCTTCTCTGTGAGCGAGTCCCAGAGACAGAAAACCACAACAGCCAAAAGCTAAAGGTCTTGACCCTGGGTCAGCTGAGGTGCTGCATGTGTGGGACTGAAAAAGCAGCAGTATAGAGAAGCTTCTGACGCTGGCCACTTGTGTGGCTTCCCCACTGGTCGCTGCTTCCCTGTCTGCAGGGGAAGCAGGACAGTGCCAGGGTGCAATGTTTTATGAGCTGGTCTCAACCAAACTCACCACATTCCCACAAGCATTGCAGTAAAGGACGTGACTTTGGCCACGCAGCTGCAGCAGCCAGACCACAGGGAGCATGCACTGAGTGTCTCACACACACACACACACACACACACACACACACACACACACACACACACACACACACACACACACACACACACACGCATACACAACACACGTATACTGTATATATGTTCCCTTGGCCTTCTCTAGCCAACATAATCAATATGTAACGTAATTTATCTTGTGCTTCCATGTCATACAAAGCACAAGGTACTGTTGTTCATTGTATTTATTATTATTCTGAGTTATTATAATCATAAAACTTTGTAAAAAATTAAATGTGGCCCAGGGCGTTGGACACAGACCCAAACATATTATTGCAAAAGTGTGTAGCCTGATCTTTAAAGAGTGTCATTACCTGGATTAACATTCCAATGAAAGAAATTCATTAAAGTCCGGTCTGAAAAACCAACTCAGTCTAACTCGACCTACGTTGTCTTCTTATTTGTTGGCATCCTTCCTCAGGTCCAGGCGATGCACACTGTAGCAGTGAAGGCATCTCTGTATAAACTATCAAGAGGTGTGGGTTTGCAGCTTCTTTGCACCTCATTGTCATCAGCACCACCTGAAAGTCTCTGACAGACTGATCAAGATCTGTGCCAAGAACACCGACATGGATGCAGAACTGGGGGATGCCGGGGGACACAAGGACAGAGCCACCATACCAAGGGGGCGGGACGACTAGGCAGCCATCAAGTATCAATCAGTTATTGATTCATGCCTTTTCCCACATACTGATATGGTGATGATCAATTTCAAGATGGAGGAGTTTGTTTGGTCATGGACTTAATCTGAAAGCTGAGAGTGGACAAAACCAAACACTGGCTCTGGAAAGACTGGTTAAGAAAAACACGAGGTGAAGGGTATTATCTTGGTAGTGAACTTTACCTTCACTACTAGGTAGCACTGCATTATATACATTAAACCTTTCATGCTGTAAAGCCTGAACCATTAAATCATTGACAGAAAAGTCCAGTTCTTTGAAATTGGAACCTTTATTGGTCCTTTTGAACAACCAAAACATTTTTTTTCAAATATCAATTTCCATGTATGAGTTTCAATTTTGTATTTTAATTGATATATTGGGTCTCAGTCCTCATATATTATTATTTTTGAACCGACAAAAACACAATATAACACAAACATTTTCTAATAAATCGGTAAATCCTTTTCATAATTGGTCCAGTTTGTCATTAATGACAGTCTTGAGTGTCACTGGAAAGGCCACTGGTGAATGAATTCCTCCCCCCTAGTGGAACATCCATGTGTATCTAATTATATACACCAGGGATTTCAAGAAAAAAAAAAATTACACTGATCCCATTTTTGGCTTCACATTCTAATGTATCAAATATGATATGTTTAGTGTTATTCAGTTGAATCATTCATTAATTGTACCTCACTTCTAACTAGATTATAGAAGTGTTGAAATCACATCATACTGACTCAGACACTAACCACAGTGTCGGAAATTTACACCATATAGTTCATTTTAATTTTCTTCCAAATGTTTGCCATTATTTTGATTTCTTCCTCTCTAATGGACTATCTCATTGAAGGTGACAAAAAAGGGAAAGTTCTTAATTAAATAAAACACATGTTTAGTTTGTCGTTCTTTTGTGTTGCTGTTGCTGTCTAAACTTTCACATTTTTTGGCCTGTAGTCTCTGGTTAAGAAGAAGACCTGGTATTAAGAAAATGTTGACCCCTTTCATCATGTAGGAATCCTCTGTACCCCGAGTCTGGCCAAATAATGTTCCCTACTCCCATAAACTAGTCTACAAATCTATAAAGTGTGGAAATGTAGAATTCCAGTGGCCTTTTTTTTATTGTCACAAATTTAAGTGCCATAATAAAAGGAAGATTTCCATGTTCTGCTCCAGCATGGCACTCAAACACAATGATAAATACTTGACAGTGGTGCAAAAATGACGAGCTGAAATCACCACAATCTTCCCCCATGTCTCAGCCTGCAACGTAAAAAAGCCAATTTTGAAAAGGAAGGCATTCAGCGGGTTTCAAGTGTGTGTTGGCATATCCTGTGTGAGGTTGACCAGAGATAGATTACACACCCAGAGTGTGTGGTGACCTGTGCTGCAGCCAACCAGCAGTGGTTAAGATTGCAACTCTAAATCATTTCATATCACAGCCATATCTGCTCTTCCCATGGCAGTTAGGAGCCACAATCTTAACCAGCACAGTCACTACAGGAATGTACAATGAAACAGACTTGATTTTCAGATATTCAACAAGTTAGCAACCTTATATTATTCACAGAAATCTAAAGAAACAAGGCACGTAACAGCTGCCATGTGCGACACTACAGTGATATGCAGCAAACACCTGCAGAGTATGATATTAAATGTAGATCAACATGAACGTAACACGATTTCCACCACAGATACAGAGAACTCTAAGGTTTCATCATGTCATGTTGGAACTCACATTTTCACAATAGAACATATAGAACTTAAATAATAGATGTAAGCCAGTGAAGACAAGCATGTTTCAGAACAGATGAAAGTAAAACGTCAATAGTCTGTATTTATTTAATCTGTAACGCTAAGAAGAGTGGGGAACTTAGACAGAAGCTCTTGAAGTCATAAAGAAAGCTGGGCATGTAGGAGCAAGTCTGTTCATGACGGAGATGAGAAATGAAAGAGTGATTTGAAATGGTTTGTATTCATTTTAACTTTATTGGGAAATCTGTTAGACAGAGATGTAATGAAACATACACAATGTACAGTGAATGTTGATAAAGATTAGCCAGACCTCTACTGACATCTGCTGGTGGACGGATCTCCTAACATGAATGAAGGAAATGGTCATATGAAGGATTTATAAACAATATTCATATTTATCAGGTCTCTTTGCAATATAGAATATGTATTCTTGAATTACAATACAATACAATACAATACAATACAATACTATACTATACTATACTATACATATATACTGTATAAACCTAAAATGACATACAACGATTTCTTAAAGCGGTAAAAAACAAACAAACATTAAGTTACACTACTTCCATTACATTTTATTTGTGGTATTGTATGTCAATACCACATAGTCACTGGCACATTATATTGCAAGAAATAAGGTTAAAGTGTAAGTGCAGAGGAAATAAATACCACTTTGTACTGATATTTTTGTCAGGTATTAATTTAATACAAAAAGATTACAGCAACTACAATAAAGGTGAATGACACAGAAACCATTTCAGGCAATTGACACCAGGTAATAAGACATAATAGCACCTACATCTACTAGAATGATTGCCCATTTGAGAAAAAGGACAGTATGCTATGTTTTGCTATTGGGATATACATCATCTCAAAAGAATACAAAATTTTAAAGAAGAGAATCCTCATTTCTAACAGTTGTCACATTAAACAAATAAAGGTTAATTTCGTCAGTGGAAAATAAAAATATATTGGCTGGATAAAAACACTGATACTGTAAGTCATGTAAGACATTGGTTATAAAATAAATTTAACTCTATAAGCTATTTTTGATTGTGGATATGTGTGAAAATGCTCATATTTTTGGGCCCGGTCCACAGGCCACTTATGTAAAACATGGAGGTGGCATAAAACAGATCTCCTGCTAAGTCTTACAATAACGGCACCTTTCTGTGTTTCTCTGTCAAGGTTAGCCAGGGGAGATAATACAAAGATGTGTGAGCGTGTGATTGTGTGTGTGTGGGGGGGAGGGGGAGGGGGGGTGAGTCATCTGGATGAGTCATGTGCGGTGTGTGTGGACAGCTCAGAGAAAGATGGATTGGAAGAAGAAGGAGAAGAAAGAGGAAAAGGCATGGGTGTGGAGGCCAGAGTGGAGCATGCAGGGTGTCATGGTGGTCCATGTGACTAAAATGAACTGTAGTTTGGAGAACAAATGTGTTAACTTACTTCCTGACACGTAATATGAGGATAAATAATCATACTTTATGTGTAAAACCTGCTGCTACAGAACAATCCATCTGATACATATTTAATATATTCCACAGAGACAGAATGATGAATATGTTTTAATAGCATTCATATGAGTCCCAAATTGCAATATTCGTTTACCACCAGTAGGGGGCTCCTACACATGCAACACGTCAAGCAGAGGTGCATAGTTAAAGAGCAGAAAGAGTCTAGGGACTGTGAGGAAACTTTAAGATAAAATTACATCCAGATGAATATGCTTGGTTGGTTTTAATGACTATCTGCTAAACAGAAATGAGGTGTCTGGTAATTTGTACGGTAGTATTTCACAGAAACACATCACAAATTGTTTCTGGATTTCATTCAGAGCTCATCATCCTTCCTGCCTCTCTTTCTCTGTCCCTCAGAGAATAGCATCACATCAAAGACTGCTGTATTTCACTATTCTCGACTCTCCCATCCCGTCTCGTCCTTTCTCTACTGTACTTTAAGTCAACACCGTTAGTGTAGAATGTTCTGTCACTGATACACCCTGAAAAGAATAAACATAAAAGGAAAAAACTCTGTGACAATATACTTTTATAATCCTTTTCAATGGTGATGTAAAAGGTAGAGTCTGATGCAGTGTAGGTATGAATATGAGGAGAACAGCTACACTGGACTATCCAACAAACTGCTCAGAACTCTTTAGGAGAATCGTGAGTCAGACTTTGCCAAATGCGTTTGATTTACACTCAGTGAGTCAGTGAAAGAGTACAAGCCTATACCTTAATCAACAAGCCCTCGGCCGAACAACAACAACTGATGACGAACATACTGCAACTACGTGCACACGGCAGTGCAGCATCAGCAACAAACTCAGCACACAACCAACAACATAAGTACATTAAAACTGAACATGAGATAATATAAGGCAGTGATTGTTAGGATTTATCTGAGTTACAAACCCATTTTTTCTTCAGTTTGACAGAGCTCACACCTGTAGTAGTACAGGGTGAATAGTCACGTCGGGGGAAATCAAACTGCCTTCGGGTGATCCTGTTTAATTAATTCTCACCCACCAACACTGGCTTTTTGATAAGGGGGGAAAGGAGATGGAGGAGGGGGTGTGTGTGTGATAAAAGATTCATGAGCAGTGGTGATGTTAGAGTGAAGATACAGGGTTTTATGTCAATGTAAGTGAAAAGAATGCTGTAGCCAAATTAGACTGAAATAAATATACATGAGAATCAAATAAATATGCATCACTATACATACACCACAAGACAGAACACTGGGAAGTATACCCCCAATGGTTTGCTCGAGGGTTGCATTGAGCAAAGGGTAATTCCCCATTTTGGCAACGTGCTGTAACATCACTGTTGACGTGGCTCCAGGCCCTTAGTTCTAACAAGCTGCAGATTGAAAACCAGGCTGAATCATTGTCAATGTTGCGCCTCAGTGCATGTAAAACTATGCAGCTGTGTCGGAATGAGGGACAGGAGGAGAAGGAAAAGGAGAGAAGGAGAGAAAGATTGAGTAGGAAGGAAAGTGGGGGAAAAATAGAGGAGGGAATGAGCAGGAAGAGGAAGAGCGTTAAAGCAGAATACTGATTAGTGGTGTGTGAGGGAGGCGGAGTGGTAGGTGAGGGAGAGGGAGAGATGTGGGGCAGGAGTGTTACTCTGCAGGTGAATACTGAGCCTGGTGGGGTCTTTCCTCTCCTCCTCTCTCCTTCTATCTGCTAAATGATGCTCAAGTAACCGGCTCACATAGTAACGAATAGGTACAGATGGGATGGGAAGCAGATGTTGAAATAGATAGAAGCAGAGAGTAAGGACCAGCAGGAGAATTAAAAGTCTGTAGTAGTGGGGAGGATTACTTACACTAGCAGAATAGAAATGACACAAGGGATCAGGCAGTATGTACAGAGGCAGTCCTTGGACAGCAAACTCCCCAAACCCCCTCCCGCTGTTTTTTTTTTTTTTTTTCCTTGCTGTCTTTTCCTCTGTCTTCTTCGTTCTCTAACAGAAGCAACTGCTGCAATGGAAAGCTTTTTTTTTTTTTTTTCAGGGGAGGAAGTTAATGCAGCAAGGTTGAGGGCGAAGACACGGAGATGAAACTCATGTAAAACGTACGAGAGAGGGAATCTGAAATGAAGACTTGTGAAATACAGCCTGAGGGTGAAAGCATGGGGTCGGGTTGTGTAGAATGAGCATAAGAACATGAGGTGCACTGTGCTCTTCGGTCCCAGTGACGTAGTACTTTTTCATACTTTATTCATGACGCCCATGTGAAAACACTGATGGCTCGATCTGGCATTTGTGTGAGTAAGATTATTGACCAATGCTACCTTTGATTCTGTATGACTTATTAATGCTTCGCTTCGCTCATTAGTTTGTATAACTCATCACATCTTCAAGACTGTCTTCTACAGATGACTTGCCGGGCCTTTGCAAGAGATATGCTGTTTGATTTAATGAGTGCTTGTAGGTGAAGGGATGGGTTTAAGAAAACTGATACTAAATAATTAAACCTTTCGCACCATCTTGAGTCACATTCATTAAGTGAGCTTTTGGTAAAGTATTTATTGGAATGTTCTGGGAATTCAGAAAACCTTTGAAATATTGATTAAAAATGACATAGAGTGAATTAAGACGGTTGAAGATAACAAGTTTATGGAGGAGAAATGTAAATTAAACAAATGTCACCATTTGTTGTGAATATTAAGGGATAAAAAAAATGGGAGAAACACTAAAGAACATCATGAGATTCAATAGAACTAACATAAGCCACATACCACATTTATAGGATTGAATCTGAGAAGGTATTGATTCAACAAAATGATAGTTACTCTTGAAACTGAGGTAGATTTCTAAAAATAAAAATGGTTATATTTTCCAGTTTTTATATTTCATATATATTCCAACTAATATAAAGATATTAAGAGAAAGATTAACATGAATATTGCAGAAGAAGGCGCATAAAATGATGATTTCAACAATTCTAGTGGTGAAAATCATAGTAACTCACACTACTATACTATCATGTTATTGCCCAGGATACAGCAAGAAAACCATCCACAATATATCACAATGTCTGGACAAGTAGAGACAGAATAAAAATAAAACAGGAAGGATGTGTTTATGCATACAGTATGGTGTCAGTTTTGCAAAAATTGGCAACTGAAATGACATGATGGAAAAAAAAAAAGAATCTGTAGTTTAGTGTCTCACATGCGCTATCACTCTTCCAGGAAACCGGTGTCAGTACAATACAGTATACAGTCAAAAAAAAAAAAAAAAAAAAAAAGAGCAGACCTTTGTTTTCTTCAATGTTTTGTTCATTTTAATGCCTGGTACAAATAAAAGTACATTTCTTTGGATAAATATCATGATAACAAAAAAACCCCAAAAAGGCTCATAATAATTTAATGTCAGAGCTGATATCTATCCATTTAACATGTTTTCTTGATAATAACCAAAATCACTTAAATTCTTAAATCAATATCTGTGACAAAAACAGTGCTTTTAGACATTCCATATTTTTTTCTGTCCTTTTTAGTCACTTAATGCACACAGGAGTTAGCATTGGATTGCATAACCATTGCTTTTGAAGACTTGATGCTTTAATATTCTGCCTTACAATATTCCCATATTGATATTTTGCTATATCTGAAGTGAAAGTCTTTGTACCAACATCTGTCTTCCAGGTCTCAGGTCCTTTTATAATTCACTGTTAGTCTCTAAATCTTGTTCTTTATCCTTTAGATGTCTTCCTCCTCCTCGTCACTCCCCTGCTTACGCTTCAAATGAGTCATAGCTGTCATGCTTTGCTTCCTTTCTCACCTGTTCACTCACACAGGAAAAATCAGCAATCACCAGCCAATTGAAAAATAGCTCCTATGAGAAGGACAGGGCAATGTGAGACAAACAGGAAAAAGAAACAAAAAAAGCACGACAAAGATAGAAACATTAACATGTGGGGTTCTCATATAATCGCACATATTTGTCTAATGAACAAATGATCTTTAACATAACAAATACTTGATATATTGCTTTATTGATGCCATTACCCTTTTGTTCACTTCCTTTACAAGGTAGTTTCAGGCACGTCATGTAATTTTTATGTATTTCATTGTATTTAACAGAATATATTTTCTTGTCGTACCCGCAAAAACAATACAATGTTAGCCTAAGGTGATTAAAAAAATTACTTGTAAACATGTAAGCATCTGCACAAAATATAATGCAGCAATATCATTCTATTAACTCATAAAGACCCAAACAATCACCGGTGATCAAAATCATCAATATCATCAATCATCAATATAAAATGTATAACTTTAGACCCAATAATCCTATCGATCCATCTAAATAATTGTTGTAAAATGCAGTTCATCATCTTTCCGTGGTCATCAGATATAACCCATTTAGATGTTCAGAGGCTCCATAGTTACCATGGAAACACTGACATCTTCTATAATATTAATTCATCAGTAAAACCAATGGAGTTGTATCATTGACAGTGGATAGAGACACTGGTTTATGTTCAGTTAATGATAGATTTTGTTGAAAAAGTCACATTTTCTTCATTTTTTTCCCCGTTTCTAATATTACGCCAATCAACTTTAATCTGAGCTTTAATGAACATACACAATCAGCCAATAATATTTTTGAAATGACCTGATTTTTATTGAAGAAATGCAAAATACAGTGGATAAAATTATAATTAATGGTGATAAATTGCTTAAGGAAAGTTAAATAGAGAGAAAAAAAATAATTTTGGAACTACTGGAAAAGTAAGACTGAGTCTTTATGGGTTAAAGCAGTTAGAATTTATCCTTGTGTGTCGAAAAATATGAAATTGTGTAAATAATCAAAGAATAATAACAAAATAAAAGCAGCAGAAGTAGGTATGTTTACTTTGAGGTAATGAGAACTGAATGGACCCCAAAAAGAAAGATGGTGGAAACTCTAATGCTGAAAATACAGAGACAGAGTACGTGCTGTGCTTTTCACATTTGTATTTGCTGGATCATTATCCAAAATTATTTTGGCAGCTCTGCGATTTTGCAGTTGTGTGTGCAACTGATGCTGAAGGCACAAAAATGTCTTATGCATATCATTCCACAACATGCGCACTGCTGGAGTCAATGCTTCTGGTGAGTTCTGGGTTATAAGCCAAGCAAACAATCATCTCCATATCCATTAGAAACTTGATATTATTCTTGAACTAGACATTTATATGATAGATTGACTTTGGGGGTTTTGAGGTTTTTTAATAGTGATACCAATCCCAAGGAGACAGATAACTGATACTGGAACTGATAAGCATTTGCAATAAAAATGAAAAAAAAAAAAAAAAAAAAATCTTAGTGTCAAGTTTTAGAATAACTCAAAACTTAACTTTATCAGATAGTGTTGTGGGCAGGACACTGGTGGAGACCCCAGAGGCGCTACTATATACAGAGGCAGCAGAATTAGAGCTAAAGTACTGCATTTTAACATATTTATTTTACACAGAACTGGACAGAAAATACTGATGCAGAGAACTGTAAAAATATGAGATCCAGCAATTAGCCTGTCTCGGTAAAGAAAATGTTATAATCAATAAGACTGAAGTATATGTACATTACTACTGTGGATCATTCTGCTACAAAAGGGACCATCATTAACCCGTAAAAACCCAAACATCCACCATCGACCAAAAGCATCTATTGATCTAAACTCTTTATCCACTAAATCTATGAATATATGTAAATAATTGGTGTGAAATACAATATGTCATCTTAAGTCCTGGGATGGGGTGAGTGAGGTGTGTGTGTGTGTGTGTGTGTGTGTGTGTGGGGGGGGGGGGGTTAAATTGTGTATTTGTTTTGTTTTCTTTCCTCTGTTGTTTTTTAGGTTTATTTATTCTGTGTCTTTTTTCAAAT
>JAPSES010000144.1:12161500-12176465 GCA_029822895.1 Maxillicosta whitleyi
CATCTTCTACAACATTGATTCACCAGTAAAACCAATGGAGTTGGATCAATGACAGTGGATGGACACATTTGGTTTATTCTCAGTTAGTGATAAAATTTACTGAGACAATTCTTCAGTTTTGTGTGTTTTGATACAATAACCTTTGACTTTACTCCGAGCTTTTATGAACATTTACATGATCTGTCATTTAAACAGAGGAAAATAGATGATTTTCACAGGTAAACATGCTAAATTTAGAGGATAATATTAGCATATATGCTGATAAATCATCTAGGAAAGTTAAAAATAGAGAGAAAAATGGGTGGCCATGGCTCAGGAGGTAGAGTGGGTCATCCATTAACTGAAGGCTTGGCGGTTTGAATCTTACTCTGTCCTAGTCAAGTCTGTTGTGTCCTTGGGCAAGACACTTCACCCACCCTGCCTCCAGTGTTACTCACACTGATGTGTGAATGCGTTTGAATGTTCGGTGGTGGCCGGAGGGGCCGGGGGAACAAATTGGCAGCCATGCTTCTGTCAGTCTGCTTCAGAGCAGCTGTGGCTAAACGTAGTCTACCACCACCAGAGGGGGAATGTGAGAGTGAATGAATAATGGATCAATAATATAAAGTGCTTAAAGTGTCTGGAAAAGCACTATAAAATTGAACCCATTATTATTGATATTGTTATTATTATTATTATTATTATACATTAATTTGGAGTCTGCTACAGAAATCACACTTGGTCCTTATGGGTTAATGCCATTATATCTTTTCTAAATCAACATATCTGTTAACCTGTAAAGACCCAGACACTGGAAAAACCTGCTACTGATGTAACTGTTTAATACCTGTTGATCCACTAAACCCAATCCATGTAAATACAGTAACTGTAAAATGCAATTTGTCAAATTTTCATAGTCATCATATATGACCTATTCTATGTTCAGTGGCTCTGTAGTGAACGTGGAAACATCCACTGCAGCATTGATTCAACAGTAAAGCCCATGGAGTTGGATCAATGACAGTGGATGGAGACACTTGGTTTATGTTCAGTTAAGAATAGATTTGACAAAAAAAATTCACATTTTCTTCAGTTTTCTCTGTTTCTGTTATAATAACTCTCAACTTGATTTTGAGGTTGTATGAACATCTACACGATCAGTGAATTAAATATAAAAAAATATATGATTTACACTGAAAAACGCAAAGTAAAGGAGATAATATTATAATAAATGGTGAAAAATCAATCAATAAAAGTTAAATGGGGAGAAAAAATAAGTCTGGAAGTAGCATTGGGTCTGTATGGATTAGATATTAGGGGCAAAAATCTAAAAAAAGGATGTCAATGTGACTGGGTAACGCAGCTTCATGCCTCCCAGGGATGATCCAAGAAAAACAAGACTTTAATTCTAATTATTCCCTGATTGAGAGAAGAGCTTACTGATTAATGTCTGAGTTACAAGATGACAAGAGTTTATACATAAAGGTCAAGTAGGCGCATTTTTATTAGACCAGGCACAGGAAGTGACTAATTTTTCACTTAACTTTTTTGTCCTTCCCACTAAGAAAAGTCCTGCTCACTCTCACTTTAGCACAAGGGCTTTTTACACCTTTAAATACATTTCCTGGGAGGGACTGAAACATGCTTGAAAAATAAGCAGGAGGAAGGATGAGAGAGCATTACTGTACTAAATAAAATGGGGGAAAAAAGCCAAATATCGTCCCTGTTCTCACTACACACTTCCTCAAACCCCCTGTTAGGCTTCCTTCTCCCCTACACACCCCCATCCCTCTTCCTTCCTCCCCTCACGAAACCCTCAGCGTCCTCCTGTTGACCAAATTTCCTCGATGACGTAAGAGTCCACGTACATCGTCCATGTAGGTGATGCTTCTGAATGAATGAGTGTCCCCTCCCAACTCCATTACTAGTACTACGGGATGACTATAAGAGCAGATCGCCGGGACAGCCCGCTGAATTTCATGAGATATCGAAGTGCGAGAGCGAGACGCGCGGTTTTAAAGGAAAAAAAAAACAAAAAAAAAAAAAAACAAAAAAAAACCAGGAGATGCTTTATCTGAAAATTCAAGCTCTGATCCAATAGCGATGTTAGACAGGCTGTGACTCCAATAGATGAATAATTTTGCCGCCTTCAAGTTGTAACATAACGAGTTGGAAAACGGTAAAACTGTGCTTTCTTTACAGTTTTAGTATTAAATTGAGGCAGGCACCCTTGGACCGGTGTGGACCAGAGGTAAGTTTCATTTTAACTGTTTCCATTTCCAACAAATACAATTTTATTTTATTTATTTATTTTGTTTGATTCAAGTGCTGTAATAAATAACGACAATGATTGAGTTCGTTAAATCAGTGTAAGCTCACTCTTTCCCTCTAATAGAAATTTCCTCTGCGTGTCATTTAGTGAAGATACGGTAGATTACAGAGGCTGGAAGTTACTGCAGTGTGAGTCACTTTGGCGCACATGGGCAGTGACAACTGTGAAAAAGGGAGAGAATGTCTTGTGGGGTGTAGGCTACGCTGACTGCATGTTAACCAGTCTGCATCCCCGCAGATAGTGAGAGAATCACGACACGCTCCTCTTTTTCCCCCAGCTTCATTTTGAGGACGTTTCCTTATCGGTTATTTTATTGTTTCTTCGCTAAAGCAGGATCATAGTGGTATGCTCCATCGTGGGTTTACACTAAACCACTTCAGATAAAGAATCATATGACTGGTATTAATGCATCCCCGCAGTATCGGAGACACCGATTTCATGCAGAAGACCTATTATTCATAGTTTTTGCAGTCAGAGATCCTCTCTATAACTCGCCAGCGTTTTTTTTTCTTTCACATTTTTTCATGTTGAAATGACATCGTGACGCGTTCCTGAGATGAAGTCAATTTTGCGTCATTCCTGCGCACATGCAGACGACTCCCAATCACCCATCAGAGAGCTTTAAAGATACAGTGCGACTCTCCCATATATGTCTACAACCTGCATTGCGATGTGTCTCTATACTGGCTGAAATGCGAGAGGTGAGGGGGTGGGAAGGCCTGGGGGACTGAAGAAAACTCCCCAAGGTAACTCCTGGAGGGGGCTAGGACCAGAATTACAATGAGCACGGTTCAATACGTTCTCCTGCTGCTCTTAGCTTTAACGTCCGACTGCAAGAAGAGGATCCAAAAGCAATGACATCCAACTGCTTTAAAGATTTTCTGAATAAACTGGACACACCGGCAGCTCGTGGAAGCTGCGTGCCGCTGTCCGTGGTGCTGAACACGGTCTGTGTGCTGCCGGCCAGCGTGGACATGCATTTAAATAACATCGTGACAAAGTGTTAAGACGCAGCGTTTCATACTAAACGTCCTTCAGCTGTATCCATAGGGTAGATATTACTTTAGAAAAGTAATAAGAAAAACCGCTTCACACATCTGGATTGGATTTTTTTGGACATGAACTTGTAGATATTTTTGTCTGTCCTCTGTGAACGTCTGTAAGTAGCGCTACAGCTACACAGCAGGGGTATTTTAAACTCTCTGACCTCTATCCAACATGTGTAGGTCCCTCACAAATAGAGAGGCGCATCTCTAGAGATATTTACGGCGCAGGCAGCAGTGGAAACTCGGCCAGCGGTGTTTGTCGGTCAGGAAGCGATGTTCAGGACCATGGACAGAGGCACAAACAAATGAGCTCAAGTCTAAAGAATTTGACACGTTCTCATTCATTCATCAGTGCTAGACTTACTTACTTTGGGCCAATATCTGTACTAATCTATTGTAGAAGCTGGTAATAACATGCCAAAAACATGTCACTATAGACAGTGTGGTATTTTTATGTTTTGCTTTTCCTCTTACAGTGCTTCAAAGATCCTACTTGATATCCTTTCCTGCCACAAGGTCACATAAAACACATAAATCAGCCCTGTCAAGCATTTTACACAGATTCAAAGAGCCAGTATAATCAACAGATGAGAGCTTAAGTGGACTCAAATGTCTTGAATGCTCACGTCAGTGGTAGAGTTACTCAGTTAAGCTTGCGTAAGCCACCAATCCAGCCTCTGCCACCGTCACTCCATATCCTGTAGCTGACTCATAGAGAATAAGCAAGGAAATCAATACTACAATCACAACAAAGTGAGCTGTGTAACTGCCAGTCTAGCAACAATGCTTTAGGCCTGTGGTAGGAGACATTATAATGTGAACCGTTTGTCATGTATGAGTGCTGCAGTGTCCTACTGTAAAATACCAGGTACATGAAAACAGCACTTAAGAGCTCTATGTGCTCACCACTTCACACCTTGATTTGTTTACATAATGCAGCAGTAGATGGCATTTAATTGTGAAACAAAGGACAGCTTCCTGTTCCCTCTCTTCTTTCTCTTCCCTCCCTCCTCTCTGCTTGTTACTTGCATGTATACTTACTTACTCTACAGTCTGCACCTCTTTTCTACAAGTCAGTGCATCAATACCTTGGCTCTAGACTGCTTACTGCTAATCCTCCTCCAAAGTACAGTAACAGTCTACAGTCATGGCTACTGAAGTCTGGCAACTCTCTACCCTGTTAAAAATAACCTTTTGTGAGTGTAAGAGTGGGAAGATGCTGCTTTACTGTGTGAAGTTTCCTTTTGGAGCCCAGCACTATTGAAGGCTGCATCATCAACTTCATCAAACCAGTGAGGACGTCAGTGGTTAACACAGCCAATCATATTTCTCTTGCTGTCTCTATGGTGACCGTGGCATTAGATTGTTACTGTAGCAACAGCACCACCGGTAACAGTCTACAGCCATGGTCGCTAGGGGGCAAAACACACAGCTGAACCAGATTGGTGCAAAAGAACACAGAGAAAAAGAACCTTGATGTGGGATGAAAAACTGGAAAACAAAACAAAACAAAACAAACAAAAAAAGCAATGTGGGGATGTCCAAATATTGGTGCACTGTAGCTTTTATAATTAAAATATGTTTGTTATGTGTAGAAAATAAAAGTGGTGTGTGTGTTACAATATTCAGTGGCTTCACAAAAGACAAAATCAAGCTAAATCTGGCTATACAATATGTAGAATGTGCAATGCATATAGAGTATAACTGGAACTATACCATGAAGCTCGGCATACATTAACTGTACATGTTTAACTGTGATTCAACACAGAGGAGAAATCTGTACATGTAAAGGATGTTTTCCAGTGTAAATGTTTGTGCATGGTTTGAAAATGCCTGCATGTACTGTACATACATATATAGACATATAACACAGAAAACAATGGTTCCGAGGTTTTTTTGTTTTTGTTTCTCTGAAAACCAGCATCAGGCTACTTTACTACTCCTGCTAACTAATCCACTCTTGTCAGCTCAGAAAACAATCTAAAGCCTTTGTAAATCCTAGAATTTATTCAATACCAATCTCTTGAGCATAATATATTCTAATCTCTTTGTACTTTTTTATTTTTATTACTTTCGGTATTTTTAATTATACCTGATTTCATGTCTTTTTCCAAACTTGTACACCCCTGAATATTTACTATGTACTGTAAAATATCATATATTTTCAATAAAGCAATTGAGCATAAACACGTCTTGGGATCTTTGTCAGTAACAATGCATTTTTTCAAAAGTGAAATGAAAACTCACAGTCAAGTACATACTGTAAATCTGACAGTTAGCAAGGATTGAGTTTAGATCCAGGAAACCTGAGCAGGATGGGGACTGACCACCATGGACCTACAGGAACTTAAGAACTGGTGGTGTCACTATCCACTATTCTCTATCTTCTGGGCAAAGGTTTTGTCAATAGATGCTGCACTGTAAGAGTTTGCATGCTGAACTCCTGATAAACAGCAGATAAAGACTTACTGTTCAGACACTAACAATGCAAATTAGAAATAACATTAAGTTCTAATTTCAATAGTGCCTCAAATAGTGCCTCAAAAACACTGACTGACAATGATGAAGACATAGAAGGACAAGTGGTAGCACAAATGACAGAGAATAACAGCACAATATAAGAATAATCAAACATAACCTTCGATAAAGAGCAGTTAGGGGGACAGGTACAGATGGCCCACAATGGTAAGTAGTCCACTTCTAACTAGATTGTCTGGAAGTAATGTATATAAAAGTAAAAATATTTAGTAAAAATTAAGGATGGCATAAACTCAGAATTCACCAAAAGCAGTTTTAGTGTCTGAGCAATGAAAGCGAACAGAGTGCATTTGATTAAATTGGGTGTTGGGGAGCTTTTCAGTAAGTACGCAACAACACTGTGCGACTGATGACACACCTGTTGGATGAATGTCATCACCCAGGATGCATTTTTAAATCATTGTATATTCACTGATTACAAAAAATGTCTTTAAAACCACAGAGCATAATAAGAATAACAAAATCTGCATTGGTACGTTTGAGAGCCTATTTCAGCCCTTGTAGGAAATTAAACCATATTATGACACACAAGGTTTCCGGTCGTAACGCACAGGTTTTCCAGTTAAGCACATCCCACTAGACCTTAGAAAGAAAAAAGGAGAAAAATAATTAACATGTAAACGCAGAACACACAATGAACGGAAAATGATGACAATCCATGGTAGGACGGAGTGGGCTGAGGAGGAAGGTGACTTTGTGACAGCCCTGTGCTGGGGTGGCTGTTGGCCGGATGATCAGGGACAGGCTGAGCTCCCACGCAGAATTAGTCATCTCTTTACACCACTTATTTTTTTTTTTCCCACTGAAAATCCTTATTCAACCTTCTAGCAACCTTCCTTCACATTGCTGTATGGCCGCCCATGCTTCTTCTCTCCCACACACACACACAAACACACACACAGAGTCAGCAGCCTCTAGACATAACCATTTATTGTTTAAATTTCCACAGGGATCCAGATCAAGGGGTTGTTAAATACATAGCAATTTATTAGCATTCTGCTTTACCAAACTGGATACAAAACAGTTAGATTTAAAGGAGCTAAATATTTAACCAGCATACTGTTTGCTAAAAGTAAAACTTGTCTCCATAAGGGACCTGTTAACTTTTTTTTCTGGGAGGAGGGGGAGGGGGGGGGGTTACAGCAGGATATAATACATTCAACAACCTGTTTCTGTTAAAGCCTTTTCCTCCAGCACATCCTTTTTTGGCGCGAAGCATCATCTAAAGTAAATAAGACAGGCTGTCATCAACTGGTAAGGACCCCTCCTTAGAATATTTCCAAATCAGGCAAAAACAGCTTATTCACTGACAAGATGTACTGTAGATCATTCCAGGACCTGAAACTGAAATAGCGAATTACACATGCACCGTCACATCAGCATGCATTATTACTGCAATAACACAATTCTTCAAACAGCATTCCTGTGCTGCTCAACCTTTTTTTTCTCAAGTTTTTCACCCACCTACACAGTGTCTTGACAGATGTAAAAACAGGCGAGTTAAACCAAATCAGTCCTTTTTGTTGACATTTCTTTTAGCTCTAATATAATCCAGGGGAATTGCTGAAGCAACAATGAAAGAGAAACAGAGGAATACAGACAGAGGAGCAGATGCAGAAACAGACTTCTGTTGACTCATTTTGGGATCTTTTATACATGTCATCTACTGCCACTCCTTCCCCAGCACAGCTCCAGTCACATGTGGCTTTGTGAAGACACACTGTGCCTCAAAGCTACACTTATGAAAGAGGAAACGCAAAACAAACTTGCAAAATAAACCTCCCCCTCATCTACTTCAGCTGTAGTGTCGAGGGTCATGAAATGTGTTTCAAAACTTCTGTGTTTTGATATCCTTGTCTGACTTCTGGTTTGGTTAACACAATCATGTTATAATAAGAAATATATGGGAATCTAATGAAGGCTTGTGCTAATGCACCAGAGGGTGGAAAATGTAAAGTTGCGTAGTGTACAGGGAGGTGTTGAGTAGACAGGATCGTGACGATGAGACACAGAAAGGGACTGGAGTGACTCAGCCTTTCCGTGGTCAACAGAATAAACAGCTAAATACATTGCGCACATTATACTGACATGTTTTCCACCTGCAGCTCCCAAGACAAAGCAGAAAACTTTAACTCATTGCAGCCAGGATAGTGAAAATGTGCTGTTTTAATCACTTCCTTTGAATGTTTTATGCTGGTAGGTTACTGAAGATGTGTAAACAGATGGTCATTGTTACTACTGTAACACACATAGATAAATGTTAAACACCAATGGCAGCCTCTTGACAGTGTGTTCAGGTTATATTAGCATCACTGTGAAAAGTATGTGAGTTTCGCACCTGTTGTGTTAAGCACAGCCTCTGCAGAGTCACATCCTTCATCCTAAAACAAATTCCCAGTGCACCCCCAGGACAGGATGTTGGGTGCTACTGGTGGAGAAAGTGTGAAGGTGGACTCATTTAGAGCAGGAAAAATGGCAAGAAATGGGATGTCAAGGAGGAGGGAGAGTGAATTTCTCCCCCACATCTGTAAACAATTGCACAAAAAAGGTCAGAGAAGTAGAGCGAGTACTCACACTCTGCCAAGCCAACTCATTTTATGTCCAAGCATGCCAAGAAAGCGTTCTCACACTGAAATCTGTGCAACTTCCATGCCCCACTAGGCCATAAATAAACTATGCAAACATCGCCATCTAGTGGTTAATTGCTATTACTGGTAATGAACCTGAAAAAATGAACCAGACTGAGTGGGGTTTACATGACTCACATAACCGTCTGTGCAGCTGGCAGAGATAAAACACATCTGTGAAGCTGAGCCTCATTAACTTTTAAATCTATCCCCTCTGTAGTGTGCATTCATGAACTAAATCAAATAACAACAATATGCTTAGAAATATTTCATTAATCTATTTCGAAGTTCACTTATTGATTATAGGATGTATATCTTATTATGTAGCATGTTTGTGCACATCTCCTAATCTAATCCTCTTAATTGTTATAGCTATTACAGGTGTGTATATTAATTAGCTCTAATTACCATATTCCATTTGTGTAACCTCATCTGTAACCATATCTGAACCCCATAAACAGCCTTTTCCATTAGAGACTGTTGCCATTTTGCCCTCTCTGCCCCAGATCTGTTACTTTTTCTGTCTGATTCCCCCTCTCTCCTTTCATTTTTCTGCCTTCCCTAAAGTCTTAGACACACACATATTAGATTCCAGGCTCTTAGGGGATATCATACTCTGATTTCCCATAGACTTATCCAAGCCAGTAAACTATAACTTTAAAGTGACTTTTTCTCCTTCATTTTGAACAGTTTATGGGGACATGCACAAGACAACCAAGCACTTACAAGTGACAAACTGTATAGCATTGGCAATGAACTGATCATATAGTTGTAACAGATTGTTCCATTTGTACATCTGTGAAATGTAAATTTCTAACACTTCTCCACACAAAGGTCAAGTTTTGCCAGTTTTGAGTTTTTTCAACTTTCCTCTTCTGCATGTTTAACCGCATAATTAATATTTCAGTTTTAGATTTACATATTTAAAGCAGAACAAATATTTAGGCTGAGATATTAAAGGCAGCATACTGCAGAGGCAAGAAGAGGATTTATTAAAGCTTTCTTCCTCATCATTGATACACTGCGCCAAAAAATAAATCAAACATCAGATGAGGAAAAAAAAAAAAAAAAAGAGAAAGCTCTGTTGGCCAATAATTTACTTTTGACCAATGTGTATCACTCATTTGTACAGTCGCAAGTACTGGGCTCTTCAAAATAACAGCCACTAGCGGGACACAGGTGAGACAAGCTGCATCTCTCTGGCCCTTGTTACCAAGGAGATACAATGATGGGTACACAGGATTTGACTAGTGAAGTCTGGTAGTTGTACACAAATAATTTCATACCTGAGACAATGTACTACAATCTGAGGTTTTACAAGTTCCCTGAATTATCTGTGTCCATGATCAGTTACTGTCAGCTAGTTTTATATTTCTGTTGCAGGAGCCAAACAGCAATAGAATGTTTATTTATTTATTTATTTATTGACAGACTCCACCATCAATAAATAATGAGGATGGAGAGCAGTCGTGACTACCACTGCATGCATCTAGGAACTCATACCCCTCAGTCTTAAAAACAGACTCCTTGCTTCAGCATTGCAGCTTATTTTTTGTGTTTATGAAAAACACCGAAAACAAGAAGACAAGGTTTCATATATCCATTTTTTTTTAATTTTGCAATTGGACGAGAAATGTGAAAAAGAGATACAATGTTGATTGCAGTTTCCCTATCTTTAGAGAAGTCTTGTGAACATGATGTACTGTCTGTGTCTTAAAGTGCACTGAAAATTATACGTGACTGTCTGTGAAAACATAGCGTGATGGGAAACTTGCATTTGACCAAAGCCACCCACATTAGCAGACACCTATATTGCATACACCATGCTCAAGGTCATTTTCTCTGACAATTACAAACGCTGTGCTATCTGTGTTTCAGATAGGCCCACACATTTCACTGTGCAGGAAGAATTCCTTTCTGATCGCAGCAAGCAGCCTCCTTCATGGGAATTTAATTCACATGAACATTCATGAGCTTGAATACACAAGTGATTCTCAGCAGTCCATGTGTTTTGATCTTGGGATCCACGCACAAAATGTGAACAAGATCAATGAATTTGGATGTACTGTAAAACGGGGATTATCAATAGCTGCTGATCCATGTCAGCAGCGACTGATGGATCATCTGGTTTTGCTGTGCTTGCTGAGAATCTATCTGGACAAATATCCGTGTTCTCTTTTGGTCTGACCTCCCTCTAGCTGTTGGATGTGGTGTAGGAAATGTCACGACGCAAGTTAAAGGCAGCTCTGGTCACGGAGGTGTCATTCTCCTTGACAACCACAAGGGGTGCACTTGGACTGCATACATTGCTTGGCTGAGGTTGGCTCCGAGCCTTGTTTCTGTAGACAGAGGGATAGAATTAACACTTGGACTGGTGACAATAACTAATTCAGACAGGTTAGAGTTAATACAGGTCAATATGGCCATTATAGGCTGTATGAATCCAGCAGTAATTAATTAAATATCTAAAGGGTTTTTTAAAAAAAAAAAAAAAAAAAACATTTTTGGAATAAATAGTCAAATATGTGAGGTACATCAAGGTCAAGGTCAAAACCATGTGTTTTAAACCCACACTTAAATACATGTCTGTGATTGTGCCACTGGGTGTCAGTATGATGACAGCAGTATGAGCTCTGATTAAAACCACCCAGCACACAGTGAGGTTCACTCTTTACAAAGCTTTCCTCTTCCTTCTGTTTCCTCTGTCATTCATTATTTTATCTCCTGTTCACCTGGGTCTGTCGACGTGCAGGCCGCGCTGGCTGGTTGTCAGGGTGGTTTGGTGTCCACGGCCCCAGGCTCTGATTGGAATAAAAGTCCATGGGGTAGACTTCCTTCCAACTAGCGTCCTGTAAAGCCACAGCTGCCTGACGGATAGATAGGGAGGCAGATAATCACCTTTCATGTCCAAAAAAAACCACACAACAAAGCAGCCAGGGGAGCTTGAAGTGCAATACCATCTTAGTGGTATGAGGGATTCTGCTGTTTATTTTCTGTTGATGAGAACAGTACAGGCAACTTCTCTGGCAAAACATCTGCAAAAGACCCACAGCAGTGAGAAGATGGAAAAGACTGACTAGACAGACGAGACTGATGTCGTAAGCTTGGATAACAGGAGGAGATGACATGTTATCCTTATGCAGCTGCACTGCATGACACAACAGCTGTTAAGAGGAGAGCAACAGCGATGGCATGACAGTGCTGTGACATAAGAGCAGACTCCTCCATATGGAAGAGAGACGCCTGTGAATATTGATTGTGAAAGAAACAAAGCATAGTTGAATGACTAAAATAAATTGAACAGATGAATAAGTAAACATGCTGAATGAAAGAACAAAATCATATTTGTTCATTATTTATGTTATTCAACTACTGCACTCATTCATCTTTAAAAGTACCTGCAAACTAAATCCTACCATAACACAACATACACACTGATATTCTAATATAGGGTGTACAAATAACAGAGCTATGTAAGATAAGTGTAGTTATAAACCTAACAGTGAGGTGAAATGTCAAACTATTGGTGATTAGTGTTAGATCTGAATATATATATATATACACACACATACATACATATATATATATATATATATTCTAGTGAAAGTTGATAGGTAGAACTTAGTGGTAGTAGTAGTAGCATTGCTCCCCTCATTTGACAGAGTGCTCCTATTTTCATTACCTTCTGCCAATCAAATCAATGTGCATTGTTCTAAGAAACCTGAATCAGCCACGCCTGGCTGCAGGGGCCCCCATCACATCTAGGTTGGTGAACTGAATGTAGATCTGATTTGAGGTCATGACTGTATTTTGTCCATTACTGCAGTCAGATGGGATGATCTACGTATATCCTTGGGACGGTTTTTCATTTTGGTGGTTGTTCTTTAGATCAAAACCACCCAGTCATAATTGAAGCTACATTAAATAATGCAGTCCTTAATGGGTTTTTTTTAGCATCAATGAGCAAACACTTCGTACTTACCTTCTAGCTTATTGTAATTCAAGTGGTCTAAGAGGACATGAGAGTTCTGCATCTACTCCCTGTACATACTTTCAGGCTGCAGAAAATCTACTCTGTGATGCAGATTTTTATGTAATCACAGGTAGTTTAAGACAGGACGGGAGGCTGAGTACATGATTCAGAGCTATAATTACCGGCCGCTGAATAGATTCCAACAGATGCAACCTGGATGTAATTCTACTGCTCTGCTCTGTATCGTGGTTGTATTAAAAAGTGTCCTCACTCTTCCATAACAGCAAGAAATAGTGTCAGATTATTAGCCTCTTCATTTGGACTGAGAGGAGAGAGCTGCAGAAGGAAAGTGCATATTTTCAGACTGGTGTGTGTGTGTAATGACTAGAGCTCAAAAACTATTATTTCATTGTAAAAGAGAACAGAATAGAAATGGAGAGTAATTCTTAGACTGTATGAAATAAGTAATTAAATTTTTCTTGTGTCACATAATTCTTCCCTATTGCACAGATTTAGGAATACAACAGCCCCTCTAACTCATTTTTCATACCCTCATATTAATAAGTAGAGGAAGAAGAACAAAACAGAAGAAACAGAATTTTGAATATGAATTTTCCCATAGAGGTTACAAAGTTTATTTTCCTCCTTTTTTATTTTCTTCATTCTTTGTCCCAATATTAATATCCTGTAAAAGTAGTAAATTAGCATATATTGTATTTTCACATATATGTAAAAAGGTAACACAGGTAAAGAAGAGTAACGTACTACCTCCGTAAGAGTTCTAATAAAACGTACGAATGTTTCTTCTTTAAAAAGCTTGATAATTGAATAAATGTTTTATTTTTGTCAGTTGTGTCTTGTTTTTTTCAAACATTTGTCTAGGAGAGTCCCATCTGCTGTCCTTATTCTTTGCCCCGGCGTTTCTCTAGCTTTTTGCTCTCGTCCCTTCCCCTCTCACACCAACTCCCTCTCTTTGTGAATGCTAGCTTCTCTTGCTAATCCCTGCTCTGACAGGAGAGCCAAGTGTGTCTTATTGACTATAAATATAACATGAGACGCACTGAAAATAAATGCTGCCCCCCCCCCCACCCTTCTACTTGCTCACTGCACCCTCCCTTCTTGTAGCTCTTCATCTTTATTCTAAATGCCACAGTGAAAAGCACTGTGCACTGAGACGTATAACACTCAGAGGTATGAGATGGCACTGAATTAAGACTTATCACAGCCACACATATAGACACAAGTGCAGCTGCAAATTATTTAAATGCACACACATTGTTTCCAAATAGCTACCGGGCAACGCGGAGGGAGCTTCAATACAAACGGCTTAACAAAACAGATTGCAGCTTCCCTCATTACAGCAAAGGGAAATTTCAGACTTTGCATGCACATTATAGACCACAGTCGAAGACGAGTGAAAAGAATCATCACTTCTTTGTGTTTTTTTTAAAGGTGTCATCGCTCTAAATGGTCTCATATATGTGCAACTCAAGCAGCGCACAAGTATCTACAGACAGATGGAAAACAGCAACCATTTCGAAACTCTATCCAATATTCAAGACAGCAATTCCCCTTGCAGCCATTTCACACGGCTTCAAATCAGTAGCACATCTTTGAGCAAAATCATTGAATGAATTAATAGTTAACATCAAGTGCAACCGAACGACATCACATAATAGCGCATAACTGCCAAAGACATCACAAAGCAAAGCCTGTTATTTTTTCGCAGGCTCGCTACAGCAGCTGCAGCAGCGCACAAACAAACACTTGCTTTGAAATGGATCTTTATGGGTTGCTGTCCGATCTATCTCCCTCCCTTTAGAGAATCGAGGCAGCTGCAGGGAGGGGAACTGTGTGGTCATGTAGCCAGTAGGGGGGGCTGGTCAGCTGTTGATACTATTATGTGTGTGTTGGGGAGGGAAGGTGGAGGAGTAGGAGAACAGGTAGGCCTAATGACATCTGTACAAATCCTCTACTTTTTCAAATATATTCTCATAGTGAAATTTTTAATATATTCCTCATCTTAAATACTTTAATGCTACAGGCATCAGCATGGCACTGTTAGAGGTTCATCTATTGACTGTGAGTGACACACGTGATCTTGCTGGGAGACTATAAGTTGTTTATTTACCTCATAGGGAGACAGCAAGGGTTTGGAGAAGGCTGATCCCCAGTCGATAGACAGCCGTGGGCAAGCGATCTGCACCCACCTGTGGAAAAAAGGCAAACATTTGTGCATAAATGTATAACTGTGATTGAACGTGTGCAGAGCGAGAGGCTGAGATCCTATTAGACAGGCAGGGCACATCTGTGGCTGCATGCTGCATGTGGATACGTGATGGGTTGTGCGGGGAGCCTCCCTCCACCTGATCTCCAGCATCTGTAGGAGAGATCTGTCCTGATTTGCAACAGCTCTAACGGCAACCACACTACACTGTCTGACTGCATAGCCAGCCGGAGTATTGGGGGG
>JAPSES010000144.1:12176576-12194227 GCA_029822895.1 Maxillicosta whitleyi
ACGACAGGGAGGCCGACTGGTAGTGGTGGTGGTGGTGGTGATGGAGGGGAGGGTGGTTGCAGGAGGCATAAACAGAAAAACAACAGGAGAAGTGAATGGAGGTGAAAAGAGAAGAAATGCAGTGAAAGAAAAAGGGAAGAGGTTAGGTGAGTGTGAATAAAAAAGCAGCACCAGCCTGGTCTCCACGGAGGTAGCCTACATAGCTGGCAGACAGGGTGGTGGTGGTGGTGGTGGAGGAGGAGGAGGGGAGTATGAGTGGGAGTGGTTGTGTATGAGCGAGATGGGAAGGGGGATGAAAAAAAGTGAGGGAGGACGCAGATATACAGCGATAGGGAGAAAGAGCAATGAAGACAAAAACAGAGGGAGGGAGGGGTGAGAGGCACATGAAAAGGGGAGAAGAGGAGAGGAAGATTGGCACAGAGAAAAGTGTTTACTCTGGAAAATGCATAAGAGAGGGATGAAGAAGGCCTGGATGTAAACAGCTGGAGGGAGAAGTGAACAATTGGAAAATGGAGAAGGAGAGAAGTGACCGGGGCTAGTGAGGCTACCGGGGTTAGGTTTCATAGATTAGCTCCCTGTTTGCAGAGGAAGCAGATCCTCCCTTGATCCTAATCCTGATGAGAAAGACAATTACTTCCATTGGAAATATTGACAAATCTGAATTCAGCAGCAGATCATTCCTGCCCACAGCTATCAAACTTTATCTCATATCATACTGTGCATGTGCAACCACAATTGTGCTGTCAACTGTGCAATTTTCCTATGGTGGGATGAGTAAAATCTTATCTCATCCAATCTTATCTTATCTGAACTTATCTTAGCTTATTTTATATTATCTTATCATTAAGAAAAAGGGACCAAAGAAGTACAGAAGGAAGAAAGAAGTCCATAAAGCTTGAACATTATTCCCATCTATGCAAGTGCGTTATATTACCCATCTGTCTATTCTTCATTTTCTAACTTTCAGAATTTCACAACTGCTGAATTGATTGCACTGCTGACTCTTGCTGCACTCTCTTCTCTGTCACAGAAATATTCCACCCCCCCTCCGGGCAAACGCGTGGCCTTTTCTCATTTTCAAATAACACTTTTTTTTCCCCCAAAAGTGTCTCGCCTAAAGACTGAATTGTTATTCATCCTCCTAATTTGAGTCAGAGATCTTTGTATACAGCACAAATATCCCCCGTCCTAAGTTTGCAGACTTGACATAAGAGGGGTGGAGTCAGAAATATGACCTTTCCCTCGCTATGATGAGTCCAACAGCAGCATATGTATGAAAACTGGTCCACAACAGGGAGTATCTATGTAGTACATGAATGTGTGTTATGAGTACCACTACCTGTGTGTGAATATACAGGAGATATGTACAATGTATCACCATTTTAGTTTCATTATTCATTCATCAGTAGATAGAATGTTTTAGTTACTTTAGTAACTACATCCTTAAAGGGTCCATGTGTATAGACAAAACAGTTCATTGTGTCTTCACCTGGAAGCTTCTGGTAAATGGTGCCACCACATGGCTAAGAACAAAGGTTAAGTCCAACAAGTGGCCATCACAAAGCTCCGACCATAATTCAAAAGAGCATTTATAGGCTACACTGAAAAAGCCAGTTCATGAATGAAGGCTCCCAGTTCTGAATTAGATGAACAAGTTTTGCAGGAGGAAATGACCATAATTCCTGCTGACAGTTATGGACTGTTCGTGGAAAGGCAATCGTTTGATTTGAGTAAACTTAAAAGCAATGCCAATATTTTCAAGTTTATGTAAAACATTAATCCTCTGAAAATAAATACACAGTGATATTAATAAATGTGTTTACTATTATTCATTCATCTATTTTCTGAACTGTTTTATTTTATTATTCTGATATTTTATATGAAAATAATGTAGTTGGACTAAGTCAACAAACAAAAAGGGGATATACTGTAGTAAAATGTTTTCTGTGGAAAAGTGAAAGCATACAGCCTGACTGACACTACATCAACCTCATCCATATTTGCACATCTGCATGAAGTGAATGTAGCTGGAGGGACTTCTGGGATTGGTAAAAAGATGAGTGGTGATTAATAAGCAAGCCAACTCCACTACTCTATCCTTGGGGCTAGCATTGAGAGTAGGCACTGGGAGAAAAAGAAGACAGGAAGCGTGAAAGGGAGAGCAGAGAGAATCCCTCCTGAGAAGCAGATAGCTGATTGGCACATGGTGCCAGAAGGGACTATTCTAATATTAGCACAGAGACTGACTAACTGAATGATGCCGTTTGGTAAAGTGTTTCAATGCCATCCCAGGTACTGCCTGTAGAATGCTGCCCAAATGGCATTTCCAGAGTGTATATGGCCTTCTATCTGCGTAGCGAGCACAGTACAAATCCCATAAAACACAATGGAGTAAACAAAGCAACAGCAAGTGGAAAGAATAAAAATGACAGACGGGTTGGTTTGTCTTCATTTTGGAGCCTTGTTTCGCAAGTTCACACAAAGAAATAATCAACAAATATGTCTGCAAATAGTTAGTTTAGTAAAAAGCAGAAGCACCTGTGAACAGACATAAAAGCCTAGACATGCAGGTTACAGGTCTACAGAGGGCTATGCTGTAGCAGAGAACATTAAGACTGCATGACATTTAGTGCTACTATACAATGTGAGCTCTAGCTCTGGCCCCACCTGCTGTGGCCCATTACACCTTGACATTGTTAGCTGGACCTCTGCATGGCTTCACTTCAATTACACTCAGTCTTGACCCGTCAAAAGCAAGAACAATTAACCTTTAAACACTGCATAAAAATGAAAAGAGTTCACCTTTGAAGAAACCTAATTTAATTAAAAACAAACAATTTCATTCCAAATGGTGTCAAATAT
This sequence comes from Maxillicosta whitleyi, assembly GCA_029822895.1. Classification (NCBI taxonomy): domain Eukaryota; kingdom Metazoa; phylum Chordata; class Actinopteri; order Perciformes; family Neosebastidae; genus Maxillicosta; species Maxillicosta whitleyi. Next base: position 12,179,439 of record JAPSES010000144.1, read on the forward strand.
TCAAATTGAAACAGAAAGATAAAAGGCTGGAATGCACTGGGTGGCATTTGTGGTCTGCTCCAGATAAGTGTGTGTGGTGTGCAGATATCTGTACAATAGTTTAAAACCTGCTTAGGGACAGCCTAATTACACACTTAAGAGAATATGCTAATGGTGTCTCTCTCTTTATATGAGTGAGTATGAGTGTGTCTAATGACAAAAAAAGCCTGCGGTGGGCTCTGTACAGTGTGCTGTGTCGACTGGTGCTGAGCACTAATATGTCCTCTACCACCCCACTGGCTATCGTTCAATCGCTCCCATAGTCCCTTGCTCCCTTTCCTTCTATGCCTCCTTTATCACAGCTGGACTGAACATGGCTTGAACCATTGAGTGGTTTGTAATCGTATTATAGAGCATGTAGGCAGTCTATTTTCACATAAAGTACTGAAAAAGTAATAAGAACAAAAAGTTCACTGACAATTACAGACATTGTCAGAGGCGCTGTATGAGCTATACTTCACATACAATGCTTTCCTAAGTTCCAGTTATAATGTGTTGATATTTGTGGGGCTGTAGATTTATTTCATACTTTTCTTGGAATAGTTATGACATCTTGTGCTTCTGTATAATCCAATAATTTTGTCTGCTTTTGTTAAAATCAGCTCCAGTCATTTTATTTTGACAGAGTTATGTGGCACTGCAATTATCTGATACGTATGATGCACATTTATAAAATCAGTTGAACGTGGTATCTATTCAAATCTTTTGTTTTTCTTGACATCAATACCATCAACTCTACAGAAATAGACCTTGTTGAGAAGCTTTTTGTCTGTAATGAGGGTTTGTTTTGGTTGGGTTGAATCGTGCCTGACTTACATAATTTCAGAGTTGCACTCATACATCGGTCTGGAGAGAAGAGCCAAAAAAACAAAGGGAAAAAAAAAAGCTTTTACTGTGATCGCTTGCCTTTCCAAAACAGCCCCCTCAACTACCTCTGCATCTCCCTCTTTCTCTCTCTCCAACTCTCACTCTCCCTCAGACCTTGTGTCCTGCTCTCACCCACTCCTCCCTCACACATCACACCTCTCATTACTCCTCGGTGAGAGGCCAATCTGAGGGAGTGTGAGGAATGTGTGTGCGCCAGTGTGTGATTGGAGCTGTTGCACATCAGAATCTCACTAACCCCTTATCCGTCTTCACTGTCCTTTTGGATGGAAGTCGGAGAAAGTGGAGAAACTGCAATTTGCAACAATAGCACTTGATATTTCTTTCAAGAAACTTAAATAGTTGGTTTTTTTTTCACCTTCACTAATGTAAGCAAGGTAGACTTGACAACAGCATTCAGTGAAGTGGAAAATATTTCAGCACCTACCTCTGTGATTTTTTAGTAACATGCACTCTATTCATAAGGCTGTAGCATCTGTATGAAGATAACATTGCATTCCAGTAAAAACGGTCTCTTTTCAGGAATAATCTGATGTGCCTATGTGTAATGGGCAGGCAGTTTCATAAGAAACATCTTTTTACACCAAGAAATTAAACGCAATTTGAAGCCTGAAGGTAAAAATAAGGACAAGGTTGATCTATTTTCTATATATTATTATCCCCTGACCTTACAAGAAGGGTGAAATATGTAAAAATTAGACTGTATTTCAATGTTGTGTGTCAAAACTAATCACAACCCAGTTCATTAGGCTTGGCTATTAATTTGTGCTGTGATGGCAAAAGTATAAAATCTACATGAGACGTGAATGCCATGCAAAGACACACATTTTTACAATACTTTACATAAACTTCTGTTTGTCAGCTCCTTGTTATGAAGTGCACTTGCAAAATATGCTGACTCCCCAATTATGTGTGCGGTGATGCTTACAGCATACATTTCAAATGTTTTTCATTTGACTGAACTAACTTGTTGTCGATCATAATAGTCTCCCATGATGATGAGAAAAGATATATTTTTACAACAATTGGACAAAGCAATTTTTTTTAAGAATTTATGAAATGAAATAAACCAAGCTAAACATGTGTGATGTATGGAACATAATGGAATAGAACTTAAGAAGCTATGGCATGTGAACAAGTTGAAAACTCAGATACACTTCTCGAATTTTTATGTTTGTAACAGCAGGTATCCAGGGTTTTAAAAAAAAAAAAGTGAGTAATTCCATTAAAATAGACAAGTGACTCATTTCACACTGCCAGTGGATCGTCTGGAGTGTGATCTTTAATGTCACAAATGCACCGGAAAACAGCAAATTGCAGTTCTGATTTGCCTTGCATTGGCCCTGACTGTAAAAAATAATAAATAATATTCCTTTGATGGTTATTTTAACACACCATGCATCATACAATTGTACTAAAAACAGGTGAAAAATAACAAATGCATTCATGTGTTGTGATGCTCTTGAGTTCAGCTATATTCGGATAAAATTGTACTGTTGAATACAGCTTCAGCCTGTGACTACTGCAGACGTATTTGACCCAGGACTTAATGCTGATTGTCGCTGATTGTAATCTTTCATAATGACGACAAAGGCCAGATGTTAGTGGGGATTTTTTCCCAATGAATAAGCTACCGGTACTTCACAGTAACAAACAAGGCAAGCCTTTCAATAACAACCTCAAGGGTGCCATCAGGGGAGAGAAAATTCAAGAATCTTGATCAGCATGAGTGACAAAATAAATATACTGGTTTAAAACTAAATAGTGTGCTCAAACTCGATGTATAAGCTGTGTTTTTTCTTGCTGATTTCTCTAACTCAGCTCCTGAGTTTAGCTATCTTCTGATAAAAGTCAAATAGTGCTGGTCGACTGAATGCCATGTGCAAGCCAATCTGGAAGGGAGATACACCATGTATGTGTCTATCTCGGTACTTACGCATCTATATCTGACATCAGATCCAACTTGCTAGGGAAAATCTCAGACAGGAGCACTCGGCTGAAAGTCCTGCCCAGTAATTGAAGCTTTGACTCCAGGTGCTGGGAAGAGTAAAGAAGAATGGTAAAAAGCATGTAAACATCAATCACAAACCTGTTTCAGGATGTGAAACTCCACTAAATCAAATGTTAAGTTACAAATTGCAATTGCAGTCAGCTAAGGAAGGTAGTCAGCATTTCCTTGTCTTCCATCTTCTTTTAACATTTGCAAATGTACAAAGAGAAATGATTTTTGGTGGTAGGGGATAAAAATGTGAGGAAAACAGAGCTGGCAATCTGGCTATAGACAAATGTTGCTGTCAACAGTCATCGATCCATTACCCTCTCCAACTTTATCTTCAAGTCACCTCTTGCATGAACCTGAAGATACCCTGAATAAATATTTTATTATGGGCAGCAACAAAAAATGAATAATTCCAGCTTTTACTTCCAATAGTGTATCCTGACCCCAGGTGAGGAAGTGTTGACTTCCTCCTCCCATTAAGTCAAATTGATTTGGAGGTCTGGATCTGACTAAGTCAACAGAGTTTCTTCATCAGCTGAAAGTAAATAGTAGGAATATGACCTTGAGGTCAATGAAATGCTTTTCCTCTAAAATTCAGACGTACCTTGAGATTCTGTTATGAAAATCAAAGAAGCGGTGACAAAGGATGAAGCACAACCTTGGCAGAGTCTAACAGCCACTGAAAATACATTTTTCTCGCAGTAGGGAATACAGACACAGCTTTAACATTAGTTCTGCTAAAAAATGGACGGTTTATAAGAATTGGACAGCTGTTTTAGGCAACTAGTATGATGATATGCATAGGTAGAGCCAGCTTCATTTAGGAGACACCTCAATACCATTTCTACATGTGAGAGGAAGTATTAGGCATCCCAAGAGCCAGTTTTAAAGCCACGGTTAATCAAAACAAGGTCCTGAATTAGACGGTAAAGGACTCACATGGCCCTGGCTCCACTTTACATCCTCATGCTGAGCTGATTGGGCCCCATGGGTACAAAGCCCAGGCAGCAGGCCTCATGTAGCAAGTCAATAAATGAAACTGTTTAGCCAGTTCAAGGATCCCTGCTCCCTCACTGGCTCTGCTTTTGATGTTTTGGGCAGTGGTGTTAGGACAGAGATGATATTCAGGCTTGCACTGGGCACCCAAGGCAAGTGAAGAAATCCCACAAATGTTCCTTTGGTGAGATAAAGGTGTATGCTGCTGATACGCAGTGTCCTTGGAAATATCACAAGACACTATAGAGATAGTTCTATCCACGTATTTGAGAAGTTATCTGACACTGCAGTTCCTAATCTCGACAGATCACCATGGGAGAGCAGGTAGGCCACTTTATTCAAATCCTACTTATTTAATCCGTCCTCTGCTGCCTCTCTAAAATGAAACTTCTCCCTTTCTAGTTGACATTTTTACATCAATGGCAACTTAATCTCTCAAGTTCAGCTATTTCAAAACAGGAGAAGTATCTACTGAAAGGGGATGAGTATATTTGACTTGAGGATGAAATGTAGATATGGTGGGTTTAAAACTTGTGTGTCTTGAATTAAAAAATGGAGGAACCTACTGCCTTGCATATTAATTGCAGACACTTGGAGTAAAGGCACTTAAAAGTCAACACACCACCGTATAAATGAAGCAGAGTGGGGGCATATCAAACAAAAAAAGATAAAGAGAACAATAAGGAATGTGCAGCAGAGGGGAAAGCAGCAGGAGGAGCAGCTGTAGGTTAGGAGTGACCAGAGAGGGCTTCATGGTTGATCGATGCGTACCCCCAGACAGACCTGGGTGCGTGCTAATGCATAATAGCTCATACCTGCAAAGACTTTGAGATTCTGAGTTATGAGACTGGACCTAATGAACCAGCCTGTGTGTGTGAGTGTGTGCATGATAATGTACAATCACAGGTCAAGAGTTGCCCCTGAATGAGTATTTTCAATGCATTGACTTTGCTGAATTTTGATGCATTTGGGAAAAGGTTAAACCAAGAATTAAAAGAAAGGCTGGAAGCTGAAATTCAGCTCCAAATAAGAATGAATCTAAAATGCAAGGTACCAAAACAATTTACCTTTGTATTGTTCCCTAAATGTGATGAACTCTTTCTCATTGCAAACAAATGCTACGTATCTGCAAGATACAGATAGATATGTGAAACCCTGTCTATGTATTTCACATATTTACACAGTTGTCCATTTGATCAGATACAAACTAGTATCATGTCTTAACAGTGTGCAAGATGGAAGGAACTGGCAAAAAAAATGTGACTATATTGTAGAAAAGCAAAATGTTAACAAAGAATGACAGAAAATCTTTAGACAGACATGTTTGTCAGCAGAACTCTACTACAGTCTCTTGAAAGCAACTAGCAATAAATTCAACTGCTGGAGTTTCAGCATCAATACAACATTTTTCATCCACATGTGGATTTTAAATTTTTTGGTGTATGCATATGGGTGCTTTTATGACACTGGTCACTAAAAACAGGACATGAAGGCTAAAAATTAAAATCAGACCTAGACAAATGTCTTTTGGAAGCACTTCAGGTTTATTTTAAAGGTAAATATTTACTAAGATAAAAGAGAAACAATTTTTCTGATAAAACAGTTTTATTTTATTTTATTTTATTTTTTTTATACAAATAGCTCCAGATAACACAGTAAAAAGGACACAGAAATTACATATTACTATTTTTTTTTATTTTTCAAAAATGATCGCTGTTGCAAAATCACTCATGATTTATTTGTATTGAACTCTTGAGTATTCCTCGGGTTTAATTTGACCCCATTCAGCTGCTTTTATCTATGAAATGTGGATGTGGAAGGCCACACAAGGGTTAAACGGGCAGGTTCTGCGTGTAACGTGACTGGTAACAATGGGTTACACAAGTAACCTGGAATGAGACTGATGTTATGAAAGACCTGCATGTCTGGAGTAGAAAAACCACTAGGATCGTCAAATTTAAACACAGTGTCTTTATATATACCGTTACATAAACCATGTTTCCCAGATTACATGCACTGACACCTAGGTAGCTTTTCCTGGTCCAATTTTGGTCATATTTTGGCCCCAATGTTTTATTAAAAATTCATTAATTTTGGGATGGCTCAGAGCAAGAGTATAATTTTTTTGCATTTATCTGAGGTCATCAGTTGGTACATCCTAGTGGGAAATATGTCTGAATTTTACTCTTATTATTGGGTCTGAAGAGCTGGCAAAATGCCAGGTACCAAAATGAACCCTTTCATAGAAGCACCCATATAACAAACACCACTAAGTACTAAAATGAAAATATTATTAGCTTATTGAAAGGCCAATTAAAACAAAACAAAACAAAACAAAACAAAACAAAACAAAAGATTTTTGTTATCTACCTTTGACCTCATTTCTCACAATTAAAAAAAATGGAAATAGGGAATCTATAAGTAGAATTAGAGAATGAATCAATCAAATTCATCCCAAATTTGCTCATCAGTACGCCATTAATTTTTAGAAGTTTGAGTATTGGAAGCTGTGTTAGGAAGAGGTGATGCATCTCCCCACATCCAATCTCGAGGCCAACACTAAATCAAGGGTAAGGCTTTCTATGGTTTGACTGGATCGTGCTAAATGTGAAATAACAAGCTCCCAGTGTGAAGACTGCTTGTCTTATTAGTGGTTCATGTCACCAAACTACTTGTCAGAGACTCTCACACTGAAAGTATTACAAACCATTGCACAAGTGGCCTCAGGACATGTAGAATGTAGAAATGAGGACACAGAAACTCACCTCTAGGACTTTGGGGCTGCCCTGCCGGCCCAGCGTGCCCAATATCAGGCCCCATCTCTCCGCTGTACGAGCTTTGTCAATAGCCTGGAGTCTTAGCTCTCGCATGGTATCATGGTCATAGTATTCCCTTGAGAAGACCTTACTGTAAGGGTCATATCTATGAAAAAGAGTGGCACACATACATGCATAGATGAAAGTTGTACATGAATACCAACAGTATCAACGCATTACCCTTATTACTGTTTATTGTTCAGGTATCTAGACATAAGGGAGAAAAAGAAAAGCAAGAAAAGATGAAAAAAATCCAATCATGAAAAGCCATCAAGTATGACAGGAGTTAGTGTATCTTAGGGAAAATGCAGGTATTTCTAAGCATCTAATCTCCTTTTCTTTGGTACAAGGGGTTCACTTGAGATTAGAATCTTGTTTATGAGCGAGACCTGTGATTTGCGCGGCAGAGCATATGTCTCTAACAACACAATTTCATTGAATATAAACAAGTGCTCATCAAAACAATACTGTATCCTCCAAATGTTATCATGACACTGAAACAAGGAGAGTGATCATGACTGTGACTTTGGCTCTGATTTCAATAGCATTACAGTTTGAAGGGACGAAAAGTTTTCAGCTGTTTTCAAACTGCGATAATGTTAGAACCATAATGATCCCGCACTACAATAAGCCTTCTACAAACTATTTCATTAATCTCCTGAGATGCAAGAAAGTAAAAGTTTTTACATTACATCTTACATTGCATTTAAATAAATGTCTTGATTGGAAACAGTATAATGTAACAGTTTTTTCAGACACATTTATTATTTATTTTTTTAAATAAAGCTGTGAAACTCTTGTCCCCCGTGGAAGACAAAAATACATTTTTGGGTCTCAAGAGGTTAAGATATTATTTTATAACAAATTAAATTGTTTCCTATACTTTACCTGTATGCAGGTATTTCTGGGTTTGCAATCATGATTGACTCCAGGTGAAATCTTCCATCTCCCAGATATCTAGAGAAAAAAACAAACACAAATCAAAGGAAAGTTAGAGGTAACAAAAATAAAGGAAGGACAATCTCCATCTGAACACTACTTAATGTGCAATTTGACTAAAACACTTCCAGTCTGTTGTGTGTCTCTCACTCTAAATCAATTCTTCTCTGTAGCTGTTTTACACAGATCCAAAGTGATACAAGGCAGAGGTCCTGAAGCTGGGGCTTGAGGATACATGACCCTAACGACTGGAGCATGCTGTGTACAGAGAATGCAAGCCCTTCCAATTAACCCAAGGCCTGGTGTCGGGGATTCACCAGTGTCCATGAAGAGGCAGAGTTCACAAACCATAAATACACAACGGTATGTAGGTGCCTGAAAACACAGGCTCAGGAAGAATAGTCTTACATAACCCCCCCCCCCCCTCTTGGGGTCAGGCTGAGAAGATTCCAGCTGTTAATGTGAGGGGGTTCAGGTCTGTACCCCTACTCATTACTGCACAATCTCAATAGGCCCACTGAGACAGGCCATGCAATTAAACCCACTAATTGGTCAGCTTTTAAAGCGGCCTATAATAGGCTGTGGGCGGTTGTTCCATGTATGCTATTTGGAGAAAACTTGTATATTAGGGCACATGCATGTGGGTATTCATGTGAAACGGACGTAGATCTGAACTACCTGAATTACAGAGCACAATAACCTTGAACAGAGCCACTGTTGCACAACTTGTCTTTGCTTAGCAACATCCAGGGCCCTCATATAATTATACTCCTAACAATAAGCCTTCTGCACTTAAACCACAGTTGTCCTCATCTCTCTAGACTCCAGGAGAAATCACAGTATTTCTATTCTCATGCATTTGTCCAAAGAGTTCCTTCTATGATGGAAACCTATGCATTACAATGTTAATATAATATTAAAAAAAGGGGGAAAAAGTTCAGGTGACAGAGAAGACTGAAAAATGATTTCCTAAAGCTCCTTTGAATACAGCACCTCAATAAATTAAATCAAGTACTACCAAAGATATTCTTTCATGAAAGAAATTAGGCAGACCAGACTACTTAAAGCCACAAGAATGCGTTTTTTTTGTCCATAATGCTCACCTAGTTCAAAGCTACAGTGAAATGGAATGACAGTTTGTGGATATTGCATTTTCATTCATTCTATATTAGGTAAGAGCATACAATCATAAACTATGAGAGAGAACTTGTCCTATATTTCTCACAGAAGTGTATCCTAATTTTCTGTGAGAAATACAATCATCAACATCTAAAGTATATTTCATTGTAAACAATCCCACTGTAATTGACCTCTTGGAGCAGTGACAAACCACAGCACAATAAAAAAAAATGGAATGAGGACTTAGAATTAGACTGTCTTTGGAGGTTAGGGTTACTATCCAGCTAAAGACACTATAGTAAAGATGGATGCAGCTCACTTTAAGTAGGCTGTAGTCCTTATGTTACACTTGTATGTTGTATAAGTGCAATGAATGTGCATGTGAGAAGAATATGTGAGTAAGTATGATGTGGTGGGTGTAAGTGAGAGAAACTCAGAGAGAGAGAGGGAGAGAGAGAGAGAGAGAGAGAGCATGAAAGAGAACGAATGAGAGGCTCTTAACAACTCTTAGAATGGCTAATCAATTCTCCCTCCCATCACTCCCCAACTCTCACATCAAAGACAAGCCACTTTGGATTAGTAGGTAAAGAACACACTAACCCCTCTACTTCCACTTTTTCATACACACAAAGACACACACGCACGCGCGCGCACACACACACACGCACACACACACACACACACACTCAGTTGGCTCTTTTGTCTCCCATATGGCCTGGCTTATGCATATAGCAAAGCTTGTCCTTGTGTAGCTGCTTAAATCTCATGCACCATGAGGTTTTAATCACATGGAGTAACACTAGATGTGCACAGATCAGACATAGCAGGTGATGCATCCAGGTATAATTATACCTGTGTACTTATTTCAAGTCGCTGTTCACAACAAAGCACAGGATTCACTCTAGTGTTGAGCAACTGTACAGACGTTGTGACTGTGGAGGTGTTTTTATTGCCTGAACCTGTTACTTTGGCAGAGCGCTTTCCTGCCTGCAGTACAGGGAGGATAAGCTTCACTTTGATGCAAACACAGCATTTATGTTGAAGTAAAGCACTGAGGAGCTAGTATATTTGGAATTATGCCACTCCATTCTGGATTCAACATATCTTTCCCCGTTTAGAGAAGTGAATTCAAATTAAGCACATGAGCCAAAAAATATTAGAATCTAAAAGAAATGTACAATCATATGTTACCAAATTCAGTTACCAGTGTCAACATGCCAGTAGTAGGTGTCATACTTTATCATAATATTTCTTTAAAACATGGCAAAGTGGTGAGGTAGTGGATATGTCTCTGTTGGTTTAAAACAGCCAGAAGTTGCCATTGCTGTCTGGCTTCATACAATCCAATGCATTGCACAGTGTGATGATATTTTTAGCTGTGCCGTTGTGGATCAGCATCTGGCTGTTTCTGGCTGGAAATAATGGAAGCCTGATGGGAGGTGCACACACATAGCTAGTTGTCACAGCTAGCTATGTCTGGTGTGACTGGTATGATGTCATACTGATTATTCCTCATGTCACATGTGACAATGGCAGAGGTAATTATGAAACTGGGGTGGGCAGTGACTGGATGCGTCAAAGCTGGGTATTTTTGGTTTATCTAGAGATCCCTGCTAAGTAACACAAAGAAAGAGCAGTGGAAGGGAGGAAGGAAGCTTCTTACATGATAGCGTTGACATGGCGGTCCAAGCGAGGGGAGGTACAGCCTAAAATTTCTCCTGGTGACAGAGGTCGACACTGGGGAACCAGCACGTCATACTCCAGCTTCAGAGCTGCACTCACAGCCTGAAGCATAGAATAAGGAAGAAATAAAAACAGTGATACTCTCTGGTCCAGCTCGAAACCACCCACATGTTTTGGACTTGGCCCTCAGTTACAGATTTTTCCAAAAAAAACAAAAAACAAATAAACACAAAAAAAAAATAAAACTGAGTTGTAAAGAAAGCAGAGGTCATTTTAAGTTATTTTTAAATAGAGTTAAAAAGAAAACGCAAGGCACATACAGAAAACAACACTGAGACATAAGCTAACAACTAAGGTTCTCATATTAGAAAATAAACACATTTAATGGAAAACAGAACCAGCACATGAATACCAAGAACTCAACTAATCATTTAGAAGCAAGCTGAAAGGAATCAACCCATTTTATCTCCTACGTAGTTGGTGTGAGAAGATGAAAAAGCAAACAATTACTCTAAAACAAGAGAAATCAGTTGAGTGGTTGGAGGTGGAAGGGTAAACTAAACGATTTAAGGCTAATCTAAGGCAGTCAGCAGGGAATAGGAGTGAACTCTCAGCTCCTCCCGCCTATACAAGCCTACACGAACAAAGACATGAAAAAATGATGGAGGAGCACATGTATACGGTGCACAACTACAAACACCAATACATACGCACAAATATACACATGGATGCACTTAAACACCCCAACATAAAATATGACCCACACAGGCCAAGTTTGGTGTAAAAATAACACTGGCTGCATTAGTGAAGGCCCAAAGTGGTGTTGGCTCAACACAGTAAATGTAAGCCTCAAAACACATTATGGCACAGAGGCAGTGAACCTGAAAAAAAACAGTGCTCAAGTTGAATGTTGTAGCTGCAGCCACTGATGCTTATGTAAAGAACAAAGTAGAGCACGATGCCGAACTGGGGGTCTTCCGAGTTCATCACACCTTTTAAATCTAAAATATCTGCGGCCGGATTTCTCAAACCCACACTTGAACCGAGCTTAAGTGCAGAGAGTGAGCTGGTTCATAAAAGCCAGGAAAGAGAGGATACTGTATGAAAACGGAAGTAAAAAAAAAATGTGTGTGTGTGTGTGTCTACTGTACATACACAAATACTTGAGTAAGCCAAAAAAAATAAACATTGAGGAAAGATGCCCATATTTACATGTCCTCAAGCACAAAAATAAATAAATAAATCAGGTACATTCAGTGCTTCATCACCTGCAGTGCTGCCACAAACTGAATGGTGCTGACGAGAGCCAGAGACTGTCCAGGAGGGAAGTTGAACTTGACCGTGTCCAGGAAGTGTGCATTGTCCATCTGGATATCCACAAACACATACAGCATCTTAATACCTGCAGTGGAGTCTATGGGGACTGCAGGAAACAGAGACAAAAGAAAGACAGATGAATAATTCAATCTGTTATATCAGGTAAGTCTGCAGTATATACACTATTGATGACACCTCAAACATTAACGCACAGCACATGTCCAGCGAAACAGCTATGAGGGAACACGTAACATGCACATTTATAGCTCACAGTAGGCATCTGTGTGAACTGAAACTCATTCTGCGCAAGGAACTGATGCGAAGACCTCAATTATTTAGGGAAGGAGAGGGACACATGCGATTACTATTAATGCTATTAATTTCACAGGCCATTTACTACGCACCGGGGCCTAGGAGAGGTAGCTGCAGACGTGTTGGGTTTGATGGTGAGGAAAGTAGGAAAGAGTCCAAGAAAGGCAGGGTGAAGGGTACGGATAAGAGGGAAGAATGATCGACTTTTGTTGATCATTGCAATTATTCTTCCTTTTGTATTACATTTAATTTGTAGATCAGGAGCGAGGGGACTTTTTGTTATGATTAGGCAAATGGGCCATTATGGCAGGAATATTTTATGAAGTGCAGCTCACTTGATGGCCTAGATTAAAGCGACATTGTGAGAGATTAGGAGTAAAGCGTGAAATAAGCAGAAGGGGGGAGGAAATAGAGGTGGAGGAGAAAAGAAGGGACTGTGGAAGAGTGTGAGAGAGTGAGATACACATCTTTACAAAGGACTGAAGGCAGATGGGATGGAAATTGTGAGTGAAGAATGAGAAATTCCTATAAGAGTAAGGATGGAAACACTGGAATTCAATTTCTGGGTGGGGGTGGGCGATTTAATAATACTGTATAAACTCCAAAAGATAGGGAATGAAGCAGAGGAGTGGAAAAAGTAATAGGATACTCTGTATGTATGTATGTGTGTGTGTGTGTGTGTGTGTGTGTGTGTGTGTTTAGGGGTTGAGGGGTGTGTGGGCTGTCAATTATCTGGCAGCAGATGTGATGAATAGCCTCGCATCTCAGCTGAAAAGGAAGCGAAAGAGATGGAGAGGGGCTTAAAGAGGTGGGCTTTGCGATAGGATGTTTTGACGTAAGTTAAATACCTGATTTTGGAGGAGTCAAGTAAAATCCAGATGGAGACTTTTAGGTTACTTGTTTATCAGCCCTCCCAAAACATAAAGGGCAAAGAAAAGTGACATCGATCTGTGTTCACATTAGCACGCTAGCCTGAGAGCACTTAGATACTGCAATTAGAGACGGTCAATGAGATGGGCAGGACTCACTTTCTCCATCAGTGTTTTTATTCATCTATGTGTTATAGCTATAAGGTCACACAGTGCAGCACCTCATTAGTTCTCATGTAAACAAATACGTAGACAGCCATAGTGGGTTGGACTCAGAAAAGGTTGGGCATAATGGTAGAATGTTGCATTTACAAATCAATATAGCCTATATTGCAGGTGTATTTCATTGTGATTATGGACTACCATTAAAGACAAGTCAGATTTGACCTATTTTTATTGGTTTTTATTCAATCTGAGATGTATTCCAATTTAACACCAATCCCTGCGCAACATTTGTCATGAGTCTAGAAAGGAGTGGCAACAAAATGCAATGAGACAGTGAAACATTAAGGCCTGTAAATATATATTATTATGTTTTTACCTCTGCTAAAGAGGAGAATTACATCATTACTACCACGCTCATTATGCCAAACCTACTGCAGGGATGCACAGAAAGTATTACACCAATATACTTAGTGGAAAGGTGGGCCTCATTAGATTTTACACATCCTGCATAAGGAACAGATCCTGGATTTTCTCCCACTTTTTGCAACATTGTGAGTTAGACTATTTAACTGAATTACAGGACTGTGGTGCAGGTATGTGTCCTTAGAGTGCTCTTTCAGGCTGAAGCATTGTTGTCTGTAGATTTAATAAATTCAAGTGTAGGCTTCAGTTTGAGGAGTGAGACCAGTCTGAGCTCAACACATTTTGGGCACATTCTATCATCAAATATTAATATCTGCAGAAATTCACTATATACATAAAAAACATTGAGATATAAAGCAGGTTTGGATCCTTCTACATTTAATAATTATGTAGCATATCTCTAGTATCATATCACAGGTCCTTAGCTTATCTTATAAGACAAACATAACTATTTGTAGATTTAACATGTGTTTCCAGGTCAGAGGGTGACTTCTGTTATTTCACTGGAAACTATGAATGTGACTCAAAGTAGTAGTGTAGTCCATTAAACATGAACAAGCAACTTTCAAGACTGTGATATCAGTGTTTTCATGAGGCAAAATATTTGCTAAATACATTAGTATAGAAGTATTAAAGGGGTCATATTTATCTAAACCCACTTGATGAACTCTTTGGTTTATTTATTTGTGTCGTTGGGACTCTAATAATGCATAAAGTATGAATTGGAACCCTCCAGGTGCTGCAAAAACTATCTTTATATGCATTTTGTAAAAATAAAAAATAGAGTGGATCTCTACAACCTGTTTCAATTCCTTCTAAATTTATTATGTGTAATAACTAGTTATGTCATGATATTTGCACATACAAGGTCAAGACTTCTGTTCTGACATTTCTCCAAATATGTCATAATTGTTTGTCAGCAGCAGCAGTTGCAGTAAAAACTGAAGTACATCCAAACTTTGAATATTACCTAAAATGTTCAGTTGTTGGTTGTATTAACGAACAGAAGTGGCTGAACCGGACAGAGCAGCACAGTCAACAATCTGGAGGGGGTGGGGTGTGAAGTGACTCATGTGCATTTAAAGGGCTGGCGCTCCTGTCATGTGGAGTTGAAATATAGACCGTGCTTGTTAACAAACTCACGGGTAGCTCCCACATGGGTATTAATAGTTCATTGTAAAAGTTTGTTTAGTATGATATTTAATTATAAAATCCACAAGTGTGTGG
>JAPSES010000144.1:12201953-12216382 GCA_029822895.1 Maxillicosta whitleyi
AGTAATTCACAGAAACTAGCGGGTCATTTTTTTCCAGACTTGGAGTGTTTATCAGACTAGACGAGACCCAAACAGGAATAACATTAACTCAAAAAATGATTTTTGCACAATAGGGCCCCTTTAAGGTTTTTTTTTTTTTTTATCAAGTTTTAATACAAAGATACATCTTCATGGTGTTGGTGCATATAGAACACATAAACAAGAGCTTAAACATTTCTGTTATTGCTATTATTGTTGTCCCGTCTTTAATTTGTGGTGTTTTCTTTGGTATAAAACAGCTCTGAATAGACAAAAACATATATCCAAGTAGTGTAATATAAATCTAAAGAGTTGAAACAGACAGCTTTGGTTAAACCACACTGTGGTTATATTTTTTATGATCTGAAACTAGTTTAGATTAGAAAAATAAAGTGTAAGATTTATATTGTGTGTAAGGTAGATTTCTTTTTGTTTAAATGGAAAACTGGTAGACTATTAAAAGAGTAGAGTTTAGGAACTAGTATCCAAGCTGAAGTATCAATATCAGTACCAGAGTAAAATTTTTGATCATTTTTGACACCCTGCCCTCTTAAGGTAAAGCTTGGTCAAAAACGGTATATATTCCATTATTTAAAATGACACATTCTTCATATGAGTGGTAGTCTATTTTAACAATATAAATACTGTATAGAATAAGAATCATATAATGCAATCATCTGTCATGAGGTATAAATGGTAAAAAAAAATAAAAATGAAAAAAATGAAAAAAATCTCACCTCTTGTAGCTTTTGCTTGTCTCACTCGCCAAACGGTCTTGTGGATCTCAAAGTTGTAATTTGCAGGTAAAGCTTTGATTGCCTCCTGTAGCTCAAGGTCATTGAGGATTTCATCTGGAATCTGATTGGCTACACGCCGCGGCCCTCGAACTGAGAGCAAGAGAAAAAAAAATATGAAAAGAACAGGTTAAAGTATGGGCACAACCTGTAACAGGGCTAAGTCTAAGTACACACACACACACACACACACAAGACAACCTGATCACTCACTGTGAAACTACTATGAAAAGCATAGACGCAGGTAGTAATATGGATGAATTTTTACCACTACAGCAATTAATAAGGATTCAGTCGACTCAGAGTGCTGATGAGAGCAGTCTTAGCCACAAATCCCTCAGCACCACATCAAACTAGAGGTATGGTTTTTTACAGACCTCAGACGTGTACTATAATTTGGACTGCTTTTGCCTTCGGGGCAAAAAATGAAAGAGACCATTTATCAAATGCTGATTCCTACATACAATCTTTTAACATGTCTTCAGTGACAGGCCTAGTACAATCAAGCAAGACAGAGGTGAAATATTGGCAAAATAATTTGTATAAGCCACTTGGGAAGTTTGAAGTACCTGCTTAAATAGGAGAAAACTGAACAAAGATTGTGGCTAGTACTGGCGGAGTTTCAGCTCCATGTTTTCAAGTTGACTCATGATTTTAATACCAAATATTTACTTTCCAAGATTTGTCTGTGGATGTTTTTTCTATTTTAGTGACTTTTCAATAGCTATTAACAGCATTGAGTAGATACTATTCACATTTTAAGTGTCTACTTTTTCTTCTTGGTGCTTTTCATTTACTTGAAATTGCTAGTGTTTATAAAGGGACTGAATTATTTTGACTGGATTGGTGTTGGGCTCATTCCAAAATCAATTATGTAGACAGTCTTGAACGGCCAACACACAAAAGAGTTGTAATTCATGTTGTCCCTAAACCTCTTTAAGAAATCTGCATTAGTGAATGAGAGCCTTTCTTGTAAAGGTTTGACTTTTAACGGTGTGGGTTACTTAAAAGGTGCAATCTGAGGTAATTAGGCACTTAATTTAATACATAAAGATAAGAAATGGGAAACAAACTTGAATCCTGAATGAACTATTACTCTACAAAATGTCTAGAGCCAATTTTAAGACCGGTGTTCTTGTGTCCTACCTGCAGTAACTTTAATTAAGCTTCTATATAATACAAAACATAGTGTAAGGACAGTGTCATTTTTCAGTGTCTCAGTGGATTTATTCCTCTAGAGCCACATCCATCTCCGAACTCTCTGTACACATTTCATAAATGACTGCTGTAGTAGCTTCACTGCATATCACTCTAGGATTCTCCTTAAATAGAAAAAATGTTTCCTGGTTCAAATGATCATTATTACCTTTTCCCTCTACATCCAGTTGAATCCACAACACAGATGTGTTACAGTATGTTTTAGAGTTACACAAGCAAGTCACCGTATTAATAGCCTATGTGGTTTAAACCTGCTAACTAAGAAATGTTAGCATCAGGTAGTGTTATATCCAAGTTACAAATACAGGATGTGCAATATCAACTTATACTTACTTGCATTACCCAAATAAATTATTCGCATTTTTAGTTTGTAACTGCTCCACAAGTCTGAGAAGAGGCTAAAGCATATATTGATTGAAACAGCTGTCCAAATGATGCAACGGTGTGAAACCAGTCTAATGTTGACCCCTACATGGCAACTAAGAAAAATAATGTAACTTTACTTGTTCCCTCACCATCAGATTCAGCACCAATTTACATCATATTCGTGATGTGGCTAGTCCCTCTAAAGTTTTACCTCTGATTTGTCTCATACCACAATGAAAGTTTTCTATAAAATTTGATCATTTTTATCCATTTACCTGGTCCACTTGAGCACTGAAAATATAAGCTATACCAAAGGTTCATGATATTATTCATATTTTATGTTCTGAGACGAAATATATACTCTATATTAAACTAACCGCATTGATTCATAGACGTTTTTGATTAAAAAAAGTAGAAAATGTGACCTACTCTGTTAGTGTCCATTCAACCAAACTTGAATTCAAAATCTGGAAAGAAGTTATTACTTAGCTTGCAATCAGACATCAGTAGACTCAATCATTTTTGGGCCACTTAAAATAGATGTTTATTTGCCAGATTGTTTTCTGCATTTCCCTCTAGAATTCCCCCATTAGACTATGAATTACTCTGTATAAGAAACACTACAAACTCCACATATGAAGAGATTAAGCCTCTTGCTATGAGGTGACAATGAACCAGCATGCCCCAAGTCCCAATGCTTATAAACCACATACCTAAACGAGATGCACACATTTTTAATGATACCTTTTAACCCTGTGTTTTCTGGCTGGGGAAAAGGGTTTATTGTGTCAGACATCACAGCTACACACTCTTATCTTAAAAAAAAAAATTCTACACGGAGCAGTCAAGCTTGAATGTGGACCCCCTAACTATTCATACATTACAGGATATTTTTGCATAATAATTCACTTTGATCACTGAAAAAATAGAGCAGGTACAGGTCCCTTGAGGAAAGTGAAAAGCGGCCTCATCCACTACCTGAAAGAACTTATTCTTAACCACTTTCTCTATAATGCATTCAGCGACATCCGTGTAACAATTTAGTTGCTAATTAGTATGATATTTAACACCTATAGCAGAATAAACAAATTGCACATTAATAATCAACTCATCTGGGTGTCTTGGAACAGCATTACTGAGAGGCTACCATTAATGAAACGCATCCCTACATACATAACATACACAGTCCGATGAACTGACACTCCGTACAAATCAGCTCTGCTAGCATGGATGCTAACAGCTGATAAAAAAAAATATATGTTGACTTGTAAAATCTTGTCAATAACTACAGCTGAATGTATGTCAAAAGGCATACGCACATGTGTTAAATCTTAACTAAACGTGTAGTTTGTCCGATGCAGACTGCTGCTGTGTTCTTGTATTAAATACAGTTCTGGGACGATAACACATCAACTCAGAGCTATCAACCGGAAGTACTGGTACGACTTAAATATACCCCGGTCTTTCAAATAATTATAACATTAT
Organism: Maxillicosta whitleyi; assembly: GCA_029822895.1. Taxonomy (NCBI): domain Eukaryota; kingdom Metazoa; phylum Chordata; class Actinopteri; order Perciformes; family Neosebastidae; genus Maxillicosta; species Maxillicosta whitleyi. The sequence continues at coordinate 12,205,835 of JAPSES010000144.1, forward strand.
TTGTTACCTGTTGGTTTTTTGGCAGGTACGACCTGTAATTCACTCGATGGCGCTGCCATGTTTTATGTTACCAAACAGAAAACATGTGAGAAGCGGAAAGACGAAAGCAGCCGACAGACGAGTTCAGAGAAGAGAGTCGAACACCGATGTAATCGATTTGATCCAATGGGACAGGACTGTCTCATAAACTAGAGCAATTAACAGCGTTGTTAACGAAACTTGCAATAAATTTAATCATATGTTGTTACAATAAATAAAATAAAATAAAATAAAATAAAATAAAATAAATGCAGCGAGGTTATCTGTACATTTCTAAACAACAAAAATTCCAATAGGGTTAATATTAGTGGCAATATTTGGCAACTTTATAATAATAATGATGATGATAATAATAATAATAATAATAATAATTATTATTATTATTATTATTATTAGGCTATTATTATTATCATGTGTTATATGCGCATATTCTTTTTTATTATACTATTGTTGGCTATTACATAGTATTTTAATTTGATGCTTCATGCTCTTGGTGTAGCCTTTATATTCAGTCTTTTATGGAAGCTGTGACGACAGGCATCATCAATCTCCGCTGACTTTCTGTTTATTCCCTGTTCACACGTCTAATTTGTGTACTGTTGTGTCACACTATATTCTTTACAAAGACCTCCGGTGCCAGGGCGCAGCGTGTGTCTGTGGCTGGCGCAGTAAAGGGAGGCAGTGAGAGGCATTGAGCAGGATGCTGCCCGGTGGAGGGACGGAGGCAGTACAACACACTTTCTCCCTCCTTGAGCGCATCAACGAGCTCTGATCCATAGGTGGAAAAGCAGAGAGGTCTTCTTAGACAAGATCACAGAAATGTAACAATTACGAGTGGAGAGGAGAGCTGGAAAAAAAGGGAGGATTTTAAGGAAACCGAAGGCATCAAAGTCTACATTATTAAGGAGGATTTGAGGAGTCTGCGTTTATAATCCGACATCAGAGGCGGAATGTGAATCCAAATAACTTATGTTAATTAGAGATTTTAACGAATATGATGCGATTTGAACGGCTCTGAGGTACCGAGAGGAGAATTTTAGATTGGCCACTTGAATATAAATATCTGTGTTTTTTGGAGCCAGCCAGTTTTCATCCGTCGACTTGCCCTAAAACTGATTTGCAGCCTCTTCGGTCATTTGCGTCTAAAAAGGGGTTGGCTATCAGAGGTTGGACTGCTGTGCGTCCGTGCATTTCTCTCACAGTGGAGTTACCATCATCATCTTCGGACTGAGGGGATGCTTTTAGTGCCTCCATGGTGCGATGATTACCTCCTTGTTTCGGTCCGATTGAGATCTGCCAGACTTTGTGGAAAAGGAGATTTTTGTTTGATGTCACTGTTTGTCAAATGCACGACAGTCTGCGGTGCAACTCAGTACAGTGGATCTCCACAACATCCAGACAAGTGACAACTGACATTATCACCCGACGACCAACGAAAGTTCCGATCAACTTCAAAACTAAAGTGCTCAAGTTTAAGTCTGGAATATAAGAATAGATGATTCTTAGATCACAGAGGACGAAATCCACCTAGGCCTACAACATGTTCAAAAGGGGTAAGTTCTCTTAACTTTTACCCTAAAATTAATTCACTCATCCGCATATAGGCTATTTTATTATACTCTATATATCCTAATTCTAATCTTATAACGTAAAAGCGACTTCGGCTGTCTTGCATAGAACATGTGTGTGTCCGTGTACTGTCTACTTTTAATGCTTCTAAAAACAGATTAACAGATTAACACATTCATAATGCACCACATTTCCCCGCAGATGTATTATTGCAGACGATGCGCCATTTGAAGCGCATCTTCAATTTGCACAACACGCACTTAAGGTTTCTGGGAATTAAATATTCATCTGTGTAAGGAAACATGGGCATGACTATATGATATTAATACAGCTGATGCCGCACTGCAGTTTATGACTTGTACCCGGGTCACAAGGCTATCTCTCCGAGCACTGCGCTCCGCTGAAGCATTATTATTTGCTGTGTGTCAGTACATCTCGATGTGATGGATCAAACCTTAGTTCACAAGGTTATTCTCCGTTGGCTACACACTATATGAACACCCAAGACCTTTAGCCTCTCATATGAAACTCGGACTTTTAATATCAAGATCCCCCAGATAGATAGACCCTAGAGTTTCAATTTGATGATCTCGGCTATAAAGAGCATCTTTTTTTTTTTTTTTTTTTTTTTTTTTTTTTTTTTTTGTATAAATTGATCGATAGCTGCATAAATGTCTGCAATGGATGTCTCACAGAACAACAGTAGAGAGAATAATGAGAATAGATTTTAGTAACACTGCACATGCTCCCATTGTGCTCTTATGTAGGGAATTAATAACAGTGAAATTAAACTGTCCCTCATTTTGCAGGGTCCCCCAGCGTCCCCCCAGGAGACATCATGAGGTCTCATGACCCCTCTTTAGCAACTATTGCATTTGACTTTAATTTGTTACAAGTTAAAAGGATCTGGCTCTTTGGTTGTTTTGTGTAATTTGTGTCATAGAGTCAAAGTTGACAAAAGTACCAATCTTAGTGAAACACCAGAAACTACTGGCTGGAGGTGGAGGGTGGGGGTGGGAGGGTCCTCACAACATTCACTTTTTGCAGCATAATTGTATTTTTTTCCACAGCGTATTGTGAAATACCATCTGTTTTGAGTAAATGTGCTTCTGCAGCTTGCCTCAGGGGCAGAGAAAAACAACATCTTTTTCTTGCTGCCATTAGATTGAATAGCTGTTTCAACATTTGCAATGAAACCTACAGTGTTGACGAGTGCTTATAGCTGTAACATTTTTCCGGAAGGATCCATTTATAACAGCTTAGTATGAGTTATTAAGAAAAGCTTTACCATTTATGGGTGTTAAAATGTGTTTTTAAAGAATCATGAGTCACAATATGTATTCTGAAAGATGCTCTTTAAAGTTTAATGTAGGAGAAAACATGTCTGTCTGTGTTTTGTATCAAACTAATGGACATGTTGGTAAAAGCTATTTCATCTGATAATGTATGGTTATCATCACCGGATCTTTAAGCAGATGATTTCCCACAGAACCCTTTAATTTTTCGTTTACGATAATGGATAAATGGAGAGCTGAAATCAGAGTGATTGACATCTGAGGTGTCTGCCCTGCGAACACGCTGTATATCTGCTCTGTCCAAGGTTTTTGGATGTGAATCAGCTGTCTTTCCATTGCACAATGCCAGACAGAATATCACTTAATTCAAGACAAATGATTTCAAAGTACAGATTTCACCAGTCTGCCAAAAGTGCTCAGTATGCCATCACATCTGAGCCTATGAGAGTGAGGCAGAGATGCGTCAGCGTTGGCAGGAACAGTGCAGAACTTCTCTGGTGAATTTGAATGTTTTTGCACCTAAAATAACACATTCTGTGGAGCCTGGCTGATGCATCAGGCAGAGCATTTACTTTGACAGATGCACCATTCACAAACACATAAAAGAAAATCTAGCACACTGGAACCACCTCTCAGGTTGACATGCAAATTATACGATGGCCTTTTGGTTTGCTTTTGTGTACAAGATTCCCATGGCTGATATTTTAATCTGTAGACCTTGACTTTGTTCAATTCATAGTTACTAAGACGAGATAAAGTCATGTCCATATAATCCACATATACATATTTGTTACGGTGTGTATTCAACAACAGATGAAACCACACTGTCCTTGTATCTTTCTTTACCACTGAATGCGAATTGTGTTTGTCATATCTATGTCTTTTCTATGGCTTCCCATCTCCATGTGTGAGTGTGTATCTGGGTAGATTTGTACATTTATGTAGCCATGCAAGCTTCGCGTCACTGTGTGTGTGTGGTGAGACTTAGTGTCTGTCCGTCTTGTTTTCATACTCTCTCTTTTTCTCAAAACCAGTCAGCCATAGAGTGGGCACAAGGGATGATCTGTCAGAACATCTCTGAGATGGAAAGGACGAGATGTCCACTGAATATACCATGCTGGATGTGTTGTAATTGTGGCTGCATGTTACATGGAGAAGACTCGTTTTGGCTTTTTCTGCTTTGTGCCTTTTGGATTATGTAGCTCCAGGCACATCAATGTTATCAGTGTCGACAAGCACACTAAAGCTCTGAAAGTGACATTGTTCAAACAAACATGAAGATGATTTATATTCTATGAAGATGACGGTGTTATGTAGGCTACAGTCATACATACTTACTATAGTACATTAGTTGTGATCTGTATGTAAATAGATTTTCTCATTCCCAGTGAGAACTAATGTTGTATCATAAAAATTGGTGACTTGAAACAATGATGGATCAATATCACAGACATCAATATGTAATCAGATATGGTAATGTAATCTTAGTACAGAAGTGAATATTTTTTCAGTTGGTGCTTCTGTATAAAACTACAGTTGATATTCTTAAAAGTTGCTGTCATAAATGTTTGTCAGTATAATCATTTTTGGTCTATTTAGGTGGATGTCCTGAAAAAGGTTCATCATAACCATAACAGTTTTATGAACTCAAAATGCACTAGCACCAGTATACACAGTATGAAGGAGCTTTATTTGATATTTATATTTTAAAATATTCAAAAGTGTATTCAAAAACAGTTCTGATGTTGCCAAGTTGTCATTATCCAGTACTGCAGACATGCACAGAGGTCATTCACAGGGATGGCAAAGGGTGTCACTGCGAATGCATGTGACCACTAGAGGGAGTAGTGAGTTACTGTATTCTTGGTGCTGCTGCTTTTCCATTGCATTGGAAATGAAGGCCCCCATTAGGAGGCAAAAACTGAGGATGATGAGACCTGATAAGAAATAAGTTTCCAAGTTAATAATGCTGACAGTGTTAAAACAATAGAAGCACTGCTGTTGTTTACACCACTGGAGGCAGTGTTTGTTAATGCATGGTTCAGACTAAACCATGGCAGCTACAACCTGGTTTAGACATTCCATGATTCCAAATGCTGCAGCTATTGATAAGTCAAAATGTACGCAAAGCAGAGGTGATTTGTTGTGTCAGTGTGGTTGTTCACTTCTTTAGAAACAGAGCTAAGCTAACAGGGCTGTAATGTAAACCACTGGGTCACAGTACATTAAGATTCTAAGAGTGTAGTGTTACTTTGATTATATGAGTTTTTATTTGAAGGAGAAAACATGATGATACAAAAATGCAATTGTATACAAATAATGAGTGTCACACTTTACCCAGTGAGTCATAATCTATTTAAAGGTGTAGAGTTATTTCAATGATGTTTTATTAGTACATTCTGCTATGAAACTGTTCCCTTCCGTTAATGTTGGATTAATTTAGAAATATGATTATTACATTTAAAATAAGCTTATATTTTCAACAAGCACTGGATAGTACCCAAGCTGATGGGTGCCGGAGGGATGGAAATTATTCACAACTCATGTTATGCTCCCAAAAACTGGCATGCTTTGGCTGTAATCTAACATATACATAATTTGTACCTAACAGGCTCAAACATGCAAAACCACTGATAAGCAGCTTTAAACATCACTCACCTTACCCTTATAATTGAACTTTAATCCACGCATCAATTTTAATGCATCATCAACCAAGGCCTACTACTTTCTTCTTGTGTCAGATTCACAAGAAAAGACATCTTGATACATCAAGAATCAGATTAGGACTAAATTCACTGACATTCACATTTGTCAGACACGTTATATAAAACAAAAAGCACTGCAGTCTGGTTTTTAATATTTCTATCACTGAAAATATGCAGAGATAAATACTGTGAGAAATAATGAAATGCTGTTTTGAATCATATTTTAACCCATAAAGACCCAAACATCCACCTTTAACCATAACTATCCACTGATGTAACTGTTTAACACCTGTTGATCAACTAATCCTATCAATCCATGTAAATAATTGGTGTTAAATGCAGTTTGTCACCTTTTCTGTTGTTACCGTGGAAACACTGTCATCTTCTACAACATTCACCAGTAAAACGTGTGAAGTTGCATCAATGACAGTGGATGGAGACACTGGGTTTATGTCCAATTATTGCCAGATTTGACTGAAAACATCACTTTTTCTTTCATTTTCTCTGTTTTTGATATAAAAACCCTCAACTTTAATGTGAGCTTTTCTGAACATCTACACGATCAGTTAATGAAATATTGCAAAAATACACAATTTATACTGATAAAATGCAAAATAGAGACGATAATATTAGAACAAGTAGTGATAAATCACTCAAGAAAGGTTAGATATGGAGAGGATTTCATTTGGTAACTGACACAGAAGTTGCACTGGGTCTTTATGGGTTAAAGCAGTTGCACTTACAAGTAATAACTCTACTGCAGTCCACAGCTTTATGATGACCTGGCAGTTCCAACAGACAAAGGGTGAAAGATTTCCAATTAACAAGTTTAGCTCAATGAATGTAGTAGAAGGGAAACACCTCTCTGCCCCTAGTTCTGCTCAACTGTAACTCATGTACCTGAGTTGGTGGCATCAGAACAGCTCTTCACCCAGCTAAGCTCCAGTTTTGCTCTCAGCAATATCAAATATCATCTATCATATGTCAAGGGGTCCTCTCTCCTGCTAGGGAGATGCTTTTAAACAAAGGATGAGACAGCTCATATTAAGGGCTATGTTGATGTTCATAAAAATTGAAGTAATAAAAAAATAGGTTGTAGCTATATAAAAAAAAAAAAAAAATCTTTGTTACTAGAGCACAAACATACGCTGTGCATAGACCAGACTCAGGCAGCAAAAAGCAACCCACATACATATGATATAATATGATATGATGACATGAATTTGCACAGGAGCAATAAATGCCCATCTGCCATTGTAATATGCTGCAAACTTCCAGCCGTCGTCCAAACCCAGAAAGCATTCTATTTAAAGAGAATATATTCCCTGCTTATATTATCATCTTCTTAATCCCCTCACAGTGTCAGCCGTCTGCTATCACTCATTGTCAACTCTGCATTGTTGTACTTCTCAGCCTGGTTTGTGTTTCGGTGAGGGTGCGAGGCGCCACGGACTGATGACTGAGAGTTTGGAGGAGAGGAAGTTTGAGGAGAAGTGAAGAGGATAATGTAGAGAGGAGCAAAAATATCAACCTCAAAATGATCCCTTAAATCTTTTTAAGCTGCCTGAAAAATAGAAAGCAAATCAGAGAGGAAGACAACATTCCTACTCCTCTGTGACACTTGTTTAAAAATGTAAAAGTGTGAATCCCAAGGACCGTCTGCATTTGTTCAGTTTAAAAAGGGGAAGGAGAGGATGTAAGGAAGCATTTCCTGAATACACAGTGTTTTGAATTAAGATCATTTTAATGGCATACAGCCTCCACATTCTTTATCAAATTGAGCCATTTGCAGTCTGTAGATCTAGCCAAGAAAACACAGCCTCAAAGGTAATTGACAGAAGAACATTACCAATTATTGGATAGCTGAGTCAAATTTATTATAGTGCCTCATGATGCACCTCTGGCTCTGTCAGTGCATTCCAACCATCTTATTTAGCCAAAGGACACTGTTGAAATCCAAAAGCCATTTATTTAGTGGCCAATACTCAGGAGTATTTCCATGTACGCCGCTGGCATAGTTTCACCATGTGACACCTAACAGAAGATGACAAATAATTAACAGGAGTGTGTGTGGAGAAGACAGCACTGACTGGTGTGCATGTCATTTTTTGCCATGAACTGTTGTTATTTTATTTTTCCAGAAGCCATTTTCTCACTTTCCCGTCAACCATTTTACACTGAATTAGGGCATGAGGGCTCAGAGTTCAGAAGAGGATGTGGTGCTCTTATGCAGCTGAGGACTACATTTATTAATGCAGTCTGAAGAGACATCTGAATGATTAAATCCACAGGACATCTAACTTGGAAAAGGAGTCAGAGGTGAAAATTCTAGAAAAAATCTGTCTGTCTCATGCAGGTTGGCATTTTTAAAAAATCACCTGATTCTTTTGCCGTCGCCATCTCCTCGTCCTTTGTTGTGGAAATGAGATGCAAGGATGGTCATTAGCAGATGATAATGAGGTGAAAGAGACAAACAACCTAAGCCCTGTTGGTTTTTCTAATATTAATAATTAATTTGTGATTAAGTGGCTAATTGGAGTTTAAAGGTCAATGTCAATGAGAATGCCATAGATCTTAGGAGACAGGAGGGAGCTGGGGGAGAGGCAGGGGAGACAGTCCAGGAGACTGTTGACAGTAATTCCAGGTGCTCTCCTGTTACTCTGACAGCTCTCCCCCTTCCTGAGCCATCCTCCCCAGGCGACATTGCCTTTGTGTGCTGAGGACAGCAATTCAGCTACACCAGCACCTGGGCATCTGCCCTTTTGGCATTGAGAGTTAGCAGGTCCTTAAGATGGAGTGGCATATCATCACAAGATAGAGCAAAAGTTAAGAAAGGGGAAAAGGGCACTTCTGTCACATACATTTGTTCTCCTTATTATAAACTAGATTTAGGGATAAATTTGCAATTCTGTGTGCGTGTGAACTTCAAGACACAGGCATGTCTAGTTATGCCCAGGATGCGCTCGTGCTGATTGTCTCCTGTGTTAACAATAAGTCTGAACTGATGTAATTTCTGGCAGTGATTTATATTGCTTCAAATTAATCTCACACTCCATCCATGTCACTGTCAAACTCATTTACATCAAAATGTTTGATGTGAAATCAACAGCTAAATCAGTCTTTGGATTGGCCAGCTTTAAAGATACTTTCAAATACAGGTTTCTGCTACTTAAATAATAGTGAATGTGATAAGACAAAAAAGAACAAGAATCCTCTTTTCCATTTTCACGTCTCCTGTCTTTGACTCTGTCACTCCACTCACCTCCTGCTCCACAGCTCCACTAGAGCCGACCTCCTCATCCCTGGCTTTAATGAGACAGGCTACTGTCACAATCACATCTGAGCTTAGTGCTTGTAATATCTATCGTGTCTGTGTTCTGGCAAGTGTTATCTGCACTCATATGTCTGTTAGGGTTCAGGCTGACTTTTAGAAACTGTCAGGGTGAGGTAATTGCCGCAACCTGTTAGGATTATTTCTGTTATGTTAATGCCTAGAGTGGCCAACAATATTAGCCAACAACTAAAAAAAATCCTGCTTTTATCAACTGCAGAGTGAATATAATAATAGTGGACCATAAAGGATGGTTGAAACTATGTGCTTCCCTTATATTCATTTCTTTATAGCATTACTATATGCTCTAGTCCTGTTTTACAATAATTAGTGCTTCGAAGTGATAAATATTTTAAGAGTGAATCAGTGAGAAACAGACCGGCGCCAGATGTTGCCTTGTATAATGGCTTGAGGATTTACTATAGAATCCAAAAGATAGTCGAGGAGAGGAATGGATGAGTATTATTTAAAAGGCAAGGATGAGAGGCAGATGGAGTAGTAGTAATTACAGAATATAGGCCAAGGTCTTCGCTACAATCGTGCATCTTTTTATATGCAAATCCTTTACAATTGTCTTAGGATTGTCTTACATTCAGTCATTTACAACAGCAGGACTATATATTGACCTTATTAAGGCTCATACAATAGGAATAAGAATGAAATGGAATTACCACATTTCAATTTACCCCCTATTTTTCTACATTCTGTCCTGCTGTGTTCCCAGCTTACCTTCATCAAATTGAAATCTATTTCTGGTGCAGAAAGGACCTTTTTTGACACAATTTCCTTGTGTATTTCAGTGCTCTGAATGAGAGTGAAGTCCTTGACATTTGTCTGTTTTCCTTCTCTAACAAGCATTGGTCTTTAGAGTTGGCCCTCATTCACAGAAACCATTCAAGCTATTAAGGCCTTGCATCATAAATACTGGGCATCAAACTCAGAATAGAGGTGCAAGGTGCGGTTTTGTATGCCAGAGATAAGCATGTTAATTATTCAAATACTTGGTAAGGAGTACAGAGCTCGTGCTGGGCTAAAATGACATACTGAGGTGGATTTCGATACTTGCAACATGCTGCAGGACTGTTTAGACTATGATGGCTTTAACAATGTTTCAGTGCCTTTTGTTTTTTTCTTTTGGTAAGAGGTGAGATTGGGGAGACCCTTCTTTAGGGTGGAGGCGTTGAGACAGTATAGTGAAAAGTAGTGAAAGCAGCAGCAGGTTCTTTTACATTCCAATCACCTTGATCCTGCAGGGTTTCAGTTGTGCATTCTAATGAAGCGCTTTCCTTTGCATGTTCAGGTTAAAATCCAGGTGCCTTTCTGCTTGAGATGAAACTACTTAGAATGAAAGCTGCCCTTAGAGGGTTTTGTCATATTGTTCTTGGCCATCATTTTGGGACAACAAAGGAACAGATGTCATAACAGTGTGGTCTAAAGGCAGGGTAAGACTGTTTATCAAAACACCATCAGGTATGGATTTTCTGTGGGAGTGTTTTTTTTTGTTTTTTTTTCATTTTGTCGGTGGGTGGTGGTGGTGGTGGGGGTGGGGGGGGGTGATTCCAACCACAAGGGTGAAACGTAAAGTTGTTTTTATTACAAAGAAAGATTT
>JAPSES010000144.1:12216482-12236073 GCA_029822895.1 Maxillicosta whitleyi
ACACACACACACACACACACACACACACACACACACACACACACACACACACACACACACACACACACACATCATAATCTGTCTGTAGCATTAGTGATCGCAGGATTGCCATAAAAGTAGCACTGGGTCTTTGATGGTTAGTGTGTGTTTTAATTATTTTTCCAACTAAATTATTTAAACCAGTTAACCTCTGATAGACTCTAATAGACTGGAACTGCATCCATAAATGGACGTCCATCAGTCTGTCCGTCCATGGGAGTGGATCTGTCCTTTCACTGTGGTTTTCCTCAGGTTTCTCTTGAAGTTTTTCTTTGCTGAGAAGGAGGGTCTAAGGACGGGGGGACACCCAGGACATTAACTTCCTTCATCTACTGTATATTTGACCTTTATTTATATTTGACTATTAAAGCCCTAAGTGGCAGCGTTGTTGATAAAGGGCTCTACAACTAAAATTGAATTGTATTGAATTGATAGTAGTAATTTATCTGTTTATGTTTGTGTCTTTCAGTTCTCAGCAGCAGCAGGTCAACTCTATAGTCCAGTTCAACTCCACAACGTCTGCTCTGCAGTTGCAACGTAACAGCACAGCGGTGGAGAACATTTACCAGATCGACGAAGGCGAGTACGAGTCCTGCCCTTGAGCTCTGACGCTAACCTCTGCTGGTTTTTACACAAGACTCAACACACAGCTGGAAAGAGGTCAAAGACTGTGTCCATGGGGACTACAAATCCCACAAAGCACTGCTGTCAGACAGGAGACTGGCTCTTTCATGGATTTTGTTGGATTGGAGTCGCTTTGTTTTTCATGTCGGGACTTGGACAGGACAACAAAAAGTCAGCAGGATTAGATCAGATGGAAATGATGGGGACAGGTTGTTTTTTGTAGATAAATCTTCAGTTGTATTATAATGAATGACAATGTTTGAATGACTGAAATACAAGTGTTCAGTGTTTCTGGGCTGTGGTCAGCTGACTGGTGACCAGGTCATGTGATTAGGCCACTTCAGGCTCAGAGCTGATTTGTTTTGTTGCATTCAAAGTTTTTTGTTTTTTTTTAAACACTGAAAACACAGATTTTTAAATGATAAACCACTTTTTGCTGATTTTCTTCAGTATATATTAAAAGCTTAAATACTTTCTTTATAACGATGAGACTACATGTAGAATGAATTTGGTCTCTTGTATGCTTTTACATTCCTCTAATGTAGTTTTTTTTTTGTCCCTTGCACTGCTTTGTTCTGTCCCTCATACTGGTTTTGTGCCCTAGTGCAGCTGTTCCCAAACAGTGTCCCAATTCTATATCTGAAAATCTATAAGTATTTTGTAAAAGATATTGTGCTTCTATTTGTATGATTTATAGTAAATAACCTACCACTTGCAGTACTCACATGACTCACTTGGGGGCAGCAGTGCATACTTTGGGACTCACTACTTGTGTTTTGCATTCTATCAAATTCTCTCCATGAAGATGGTAAAGTTTGATGTGAAGGTTGTGTCCGTAAATGGGGGGGGGGGGTGATGCCAAGCACAAGGGTGAAACTTAAAGTTGTTTTTATTCCAAAGAGAGATTTCCACTCATCTATGTGGCTGGTGAGGGACCTTGAAGACAGAGCTGTATCCAGCCTTGCCTGGAGTCAAAAAAGAGAAAAGAAACTAGAAAAAAAGACTGTCAAGCTAATAGATAGTCACCATGTATGCTGTGCCTCGTAGCCGCTGCTCTCAGTCAAGGCCTCAATCACACGCAGCTCAATTCCCATGAGAGACTGGGGAACACAGAGATGCCACAGTCTGACAGTGAACACTGCCACGGCTGTGCCCCGACACCCCACTATAAGATCACTGTCTAAGCCATGTGTGCACCCCTGACAGCTCCAACTCTTACAAAACTACAAGTCTCTTTATTCCCCAGATGGCCACGAACAGCCTACAGTTTGCCCTCAGCAATCACGTTAATATGTCCCCAGCCCCAATGCAGAGACCTGCCTAACATTAAATTGTTGTTTGGAAATTGAACGTAATCTAGAGGGTAAATATAGCAGATGTCATCTGCTGCCAGCTCTCCACTGAAACAATAAACAGAACACGCTGGTGGAATACTGACTTCTCATATTGCTGAGCTGGGGTTACATAAGATTTATGAACTGCCCTGGTGGTAACAATTCTATGTAGGGGGGATTGATAGCATTTGGTGCTAAAACTCCTCTGGCTGGGACATTAACTCAGCAGATTTGTCCCTGTCTTTACAAGCACAGCCTTGTCAATTATTTAAAAGAGCAAAACAACAGCCTAGAAAAGACAACACTTGGTGTGTGGAGCTCATTTACACATCTCTATTCCCAGAAGTGTGCTCATGCGTTTAGGCCATAATAAGGGCTGGTCTTTCATCCCCTATGTATCTGTGTCCTAATTCACACTATTGCCAACGTGAGTCCCTCATCCCAGCAACACGAGGGCATCAAGGGAAAACAAAGAGGCACTGAGGACAAGGTAACAAAAAAGTATTATTAGAGATAGACTTGTTTAGTTGCTCACTTCACAGGAGCCAAAGAAGGCAAGGGACTTTATTACTCAAATACAGGTACAAAGGAAAATAGAGAGGGTGAGAGTATATTGACAGACATTAGGCTCTGTCTCAGCTCTAATGGAAGAAACAGGGTTTTTGTGTCACAGACGTTCTATCCACTGATGGTGAGGTTAACAGTCAGTGTGAGTTAGGAAGCTGAGTGCATACCACCCCCTGGAGCTGGAGCTGGAGCTGCTGCTGAACATGCAGTGTGTTTTAAACCAGCATGATTTATCGTGTGATAACAAACCTACATTTTTGAATGATTTCCTGTCTATATTTACCAGTGTTGTTTGCTCTGCTTACATCCTTTTTTTTTTTTTTCACTCTCTGGGGAGTTTAAGATGTTGTCTTTGAAAGACCACAAAGTATGCCAAAGAGGTAAAACGTGAATGTTTGCATGCCAGTGATTCTCAACTTGACGTTTTTCTAAACAAATTTACAGATTGTGTCGCCAAGGGAGAAGCTGTGCAGCACTGGTCAAAGGGAAGTTAATAGATTCAGTGACTTTGTCAACAATGAAAAAAGAGGGCGTAAAGAGTTGTTTGAAGTGGAGAGGGGGAAAGAAGGTAAGAGTGAAAAAGGAGAAAATAGGGGAGGAAGGGGGGAATTTGAGATTAAGTGGGCTTTAGGGATGTCACTGTAAATATATATGAATCTGGGTGGTGTCATTGACATGAAAAGCCCATTGACCACTAAGACTGATTCCCTAGAGCTCACTGATGCAGATGAGGTTATTCTACTTTCATCAGGTAGCATTTAGGCCACAAATATGAATATATATATAATTTATCTGTACTGAGTATACATACTAGCTATTAAATAAGGACATGTACCCTCACACACTTCAATATGCCAGCAAACCTGTAAACTGTCCAATAATCTATTAAGCATATACGGTGCCAGACAACAGGGTATGCTTTAGTTGGATCACTGAAAATAGAGAAGAAAAGGTCCTTTATGCTTTGATACATTGTCAGAATTCTTTTCTCTTTTTTCAACTGAGATTTGTTTGACTGATGATCATCATTTCCATCCCCAGTTTGAAGCAAAAAGTGAATTAGATAACCACAAGCACTCTTCTTGTGCTTCGATGTCCATAAAAGTAAAGATAAAAAGTATGCAATTTGGGATGTAACCTCCGTCATTGCACTCTGTTTCCATCTTACTACACACTGCAACCATATCCTGCAACTATGGTATAAACACAATATCTTCTGATGTTGTAGGATGTTGGCCTCTTAAAAAGGCACTTAAAAACACCTCCTCCAAAAAGAGTGCTTTAAAGGTTCAATATTTCAGCAGGAAAGCCAAAAAAAAAGGAAATTAAGAAAAACAAATATTATCAGTTAATATGAAATATATGAGAAACAGTCTTATCAGTGACCCTCTCCCCTCGTTTTCATCATGTTGTGTTTATTGCCAGATATCACACCTTGTTTATGATGTAAACATCACCCTAATCCCACATTTTTCACACAATACAAGCTACATGACGTGTCAATGACAGGAAGGCTTGCCCACAGCACATCTGTCAGGGCCCCTCACAGCAGGCACCAGCATGCACACACAACATGCAGCTGTGTATTACATTGCATACATTCAGACAGTTTTTCATCTCTACACAGAGCACCCCAGCTTATGAAACCATGCGATGATGGCACTATTATCCAAAGTCAGAATAGCTCTTGGTGCTGTGTGGGAGCAGATGGGGCAATCTGATTGCAGGTGTAGCTACACTTACTCGCATATACACACAATCTCTGTTGGATATTCACAGTCACACCACTGTTGTTACATCCGTGTATGTATGAGCCCTCTTCAGTTCTCTGCCTCCCACCTAGCAGGTGCAAACACTTCTATAGAACTGAGGGTTTCAGCTCTCACTGTCCATACACTAGTCATCAAATCACCCACATACAGTAGTCCTACTGAAGAAAGTGATATTATGATCACATATGTGCAAAACCAAAACTGTTTGTACTATAAAGTTCTCTTCTGTTGTTTCTCTCTACAACAAACTGCTTTTTTTTTTTTTTTTTTTTTAACAGAAACCTAACAGCTATACTTCAGCAATCTTTTTTATCTACAATGCTTCTTGCACATTTTAACAGTACAAATATCATTGTGTAAATAGAAATGTGCTGAATAAGGTACGGTGGCAGATTGTATTAAGAGCTTCTCGGTAGCATTCTACCTTGTCAGTGCGGTTTGTGTCACACCAGACAGAATGCATGTTTGCAGAAAGCCTCTGTCGGAATGGATCCTTTATTATTATGTGATCTAGCCTGGAAGGTGTGGCTGAGTAAATCTGTCTCAACAAATTCTTCAAAGATAAAATAAGTTGAACTCAACATGGCAGAAAAACGAGAGACGGGGCAGATGTTAAGATAAAATGATAAGCAATATAAAGGTTCAGAAAACCTGACCTTTATTTAAGCTCAGTAAGTCTGTTTGTTAGTGATATGCAGACTGAGAGGATAACAGTAATAGAGTTTAGTGAACTGTGTAACTACTCCAATGACTTCAACAACAATCTTCTGATGCATGACTGCAAAGTAGTCACTCTGTTTGCTTAAATAAAGGGACAAAATCAGAAATAATTTTTTGAAGTGGCATTTTCTTGACTGTCTCTTAAAACTCTTAGACTTAAGACTAAAATATCAAATGGTTAAAAACTTAAAAAGATGTTCAACTGATTAAAAACCAAACTATACAAATGACAATAACAAGCTCTGATTATAAATAGAGGCTTATTAAAGTTATTAACAATTTTTTTTTCCACTTTCATACAGTGTGAAACTTCTGAATTTACCAAAAATACTTCCTCTATCCCCATTTGTGTATTATTTTCCTTTCTGTAGCAGCAACAAGTATGTATCGCCTGTGCGCAGTGGTGTTGATTCACAGCCAGTTCTTGTTCTGCACCCTGCAGTCAACTTCATCCTGCTCTGTGTATTCCAGCGCTCTTTCTTCTTTGCCCTATGATTAATAACACCCATCTGTGGAGGGTGTATGTGTGTGTGTGTGTGTGTGTGTGGGGGGGGGGGGGGTGTATGTCAGCATTTGTTTTTAGACTTATGTGGTGCAAAGAAAACGTTGTTCCCTGAAGAATATGTCTGAACATAAAGGCCAAGACCTCTCAGCACCAGTCCTGTAACCCCAGAGCTCAGCATGTTTGGCCCCTGCAGCCCTGTAAACACTCAGAGCTTCAACTTATTCCCAGTCACAGTAATAAACATGGCATTGTTGAAAGAAGATATAAATATGAGCAATGGGGAAAGGTATTCTTGTCTGCTTCTTATCTGGCACTGCAGCAGGGTGGCAATGTGCATAATTGAAATGAAACTTGAAAACATCTAAAACCACATGATCTTTATCAGAACATGTTATTTTACACAATAACTATGGAAATATATATATTCAAATATATTATATGGTGCTGTATACTATATTACTACAACAATACTGTATTCACACCAAATAAAAATATTTATATTCACATATGCAGGCAAACTTGGTGCACCTCACTGCCAACTTTACTAACTAGACCCATGAGTTCTAGAAATAGCACACATCCACATGGAAGTTGAAGTCAGTCAATGAGGAACTGCAGAATAAGTGACTCATGATACTGTTTTATGATTGTCAACTTGTTGCACCATTAACATATTGACAACTACCCTAAGTAAACAGATACTGCTAAAATACATTCAAGCATTTATAGCAGGGGTCTCAAACATGTGGCCTGGGGGCCAAATGTGGCCCGCCAAAGATTCTAATCCAGCCCATGGGATGAATTTGCAAGGTGCAAAAATTCCACAGTCAAGGCTGTTCAGGTTCCACATACAGACCAATATGATTGCAAGTAAAATAGTTGCATATATACTAACCTACAAAAATAATGACTCCACATTTTTTTGTTGGTTTGATGTGAAAAAATATTACATTATGCCTATAAATAGTGACAACTTCAAATTTTTGTCTTTGTTTTAGTGCAAAAAATAACATTAAATTATGAAAATACAGGTAGTCCTCGGGTTACGACATACCCAACTTATGTTATTTCGACTTTATGACGCCGGAGTCTCATCCGCTATAACTGTGCAACACCGAAATTTCGTCCGCCATTACTGTACATACGTACTGTATACTGTTTGTACATTCAGTACAATATCTTATTTTTTACTTTATTAATATGAAGTATAATACATGTATTTTGATAGTTATTTAGGGTATTTAGTATTTAGGGGTACTAAAGGGTTAATTCTGACATACGTGGAAATTTGGGTTACGTTTCATTCGTAACCCGAGGACTACCTGTATTTACATTTACAAACTATCCTGTAACTATAAAATATGAAATGTCTAAAGAAAAGTAAGCACAATTATAACATTTTTTTTGCCTGTTACTAAGTTTGTATTGTCTTTATAGATATGATCCATAATACACATGTGTAAATGATAAATCAAGGCATAATATAATATAATAAATTAGAATTGCACTTAATTTTCATTAGAAATGTCAGTTTTTATTATCATTATTCACACCTTTTTTGTTTGGATATTTTATAAAAGTAAGTATTTTCTTAATTTAATGTTTAATGTAAAGTTTTTTTGCGCTAAAACAAACACAAAAAATTGGAGTTGTCATTATTTATAGGTTATTATACTATTATTTCACCGGTCCTGCCAACTTGAGATCAAATCGGGCTGAACGTGGCCCCTGAAAGAAAATGAGTTTGAGACCCTTTTTATAGAAACATAGCCTTTTTTTTTTTTTTTTTCAACATATTGAAATTCTAAGACAAGACAAAACAGATGCCACCAAAATACATAAAGTAAAATGTAACATAACATAATGTACATACATTAATCAGTCAAAGCAGTACAACAGACATGCTAAGTGGTGCTATTTGAAACAGAACAGCATCAACACAAACGATTAGATCTTACCACAGCACTTCCTCTCTTTCAAAGCCCTCCTGGCTGGGACAACTGTGTGTGTAGCCTCAAAATGAATAATTAATGTAAATTGGAATTGTTAGCAAGAGTGGCAAAATCGCTAGGGCTCAGACTAATTGGTAAATGTTTTTTGCACTCACTACCTTGTTGCCAGTGGTAAGAAATTAAGAATAGCGGGACATAATGAGATGTGGTAGGGACCAGGGTAGAGAGAAGTAGAACAACTGAATGAACTGATTCATTGGAGACAAAATCCAATTAGAATTTAACTCTACAGTAAAGGGAAAATGTTGTCTGAGACACGTACAGGTGCTCGGACAAATGGAAAAATTGAACCATGATAATCATACAGAGTTTGTATGATTTGTTTGTATGACACGTAGTTTTGTATTGAAACATGTCATCCAGTAAGGAATTTACCAGCAACATGGAGTATTTCAATTACATTTTGAAATTGATTGTACTTTTTCTTTTCCTCTTGGCAAGTCAGTTTATTTTAGCTGTTCCAAAAAATGAAAGCATTGTTGTAATGTATAGACTGTTATGCTCATGGTAAATAACAACTAGGCCAGCGATTCTCTATGCTGAAAGAATGCTTTATACATCGACATGCAGCGTAATCCTATAGCAGGCATAAAGACATGTCTCCAGACTAGGAGATATTTCACAGAGAGTGTTGCTGGGTTCTTTTCCTCCCTGTCATTTCCTTGGCTTCCTTGCTTGCTGCAGAATTTTTTCTCCTCTATTCATCCTGAATTATTAAAAAGTGTTGTGATTCCCAGTATGATTGTGAATCTGGGGCTGCAGCTCTCAACTGCGCAGTCACATTTGCTTGTTTTTCTCCCTCCTTACAGTGTTCTCCCTTTCTTTCCTTACATATTCACTTGGTTCATAAGTCAGAGCATGATTCTGCAGCACGCACATCCAAAATCTCACCTTTTAGGGGCATGAGGGGGATTTAAGACGATGAACCCTAAAATAGTTGTCTCTGTCACCGTCTACAGAACAAGTATTATTTTCCTGAATCTGTATTCAGGTCAGGGTGCTTCTCACATGGGAAGCAAAAAAGGAGGGAAGAATATTTTTCTTCCCCATCATGCACCAGTAGCAGGGCCCAAATTGGCACAAAAGGTTGGGTAGCTTCTCCAGGGATAAGCATCCTGTCTCTTGCCGGCATCCATTCACCCCAGCACACATGCCCGTTGTCTTCAGAAACATAACCAAAGACCAGAGAGGACAACGCATTGGTCCCCTTGCAGCTGACCTGCCACTGTAGACAATAACTGCATCTTTTTTCTCTTCAGTTTTCCCAATCCTGACATGCCAATGACTCCCTAGCACTGCAGAAACCACAGCGACTGCCCTGAGAAAAGGTTATGAAAACAGCTGCTGGCAGATGAAATATTCATGCAGTGTTACCATATATTTGAGTATCCCTGCCTTGTCCTCTCTCTCTCTCTCTCTCTCTCTCTGGATGATGCACAGATGACACACCAGTCAGTACAGAACATGGGTCTAGGGCTCTTTTGTCTCTGATCTAAAGGGGGAATATTAATGTAGTCTGTGCTGTCTGAAATGGATCACATTATAGAGTAAAAAGAGAGATCTTTATCTGAATCCACATGCACTGGTTTGTAGGGATTTTAATGTGGCGCTGGGTTGATGTAGACTCTAATAGGGCAGTGCAGAAAACATAAGGGATCCTCAGAGAGAACAATAGAGGAAGATATGGAGAGAAGGAGGTGAGGGAGCGATATGGGTGGCTAAAGAAGCTCTGCCTATAGCTGAGAGAACTCAAGCTGAACTACTGTGGTGGTTGTAACTGTGCAGTCCTCAGTAGCTACATCAAGTGGATACAGCATGTGCAATGAGAACAGTGTTTCTGGATTGGCAAAAAAGTGGAAAGTTTATTCACTGTTGTGAAATATTAGAACATTAACATTGTCAGCCGATAATTATAGTGACTGTAAAAGGACACGGGAGCTTGTTAAAATATGTGATAAGTGTTGATATCATGTCATAACAACTTGGGTCCAGTCTCCTTCTACAGCTGTACCATCATGTCCACTATTAACAGTAGAAATTACCTTTTTTAACTTGTGTAAGATGGGTGGAATTTTACAAAAAAAAAAAAAAAAACAGTGGATGAATATAGAATTACAGGCCAGAGGGATTATGAATAGTAGCTTAATGAGGCAGTAGGTGCATGTCGTGGGACTTTGCACCTCAGAGCGACTGAGAGTAGAGTCTTTTATTCAGATCAATGTATGGTAATGAGGGAGCCGCAGAGGTTGTCCAAGAGAGGGATTGGAAAATGAATACAGGGCTACAGGTTGTTAAGACAGCTACAGTAAGGAATTGGCAACATAATGATAATGCTGAATGAGCACTGAAAGACTCCTCGCAGTACCAAATGTATGCACCTTCCTATTAGTCATGAAGCAGCAGCGGGGGCTTGGGGACAAGATATGATAAAGGACAACGTTTGGAACTGTGTCCTGTCATTGAATTCTTCCATCTTGCTCTGGGGAAAGCCTGTAGCGTCACTACTCAGCATGATAATCATCACTCTTTTCAGACATGGCTGCACATTTACTGTAGTCTTTCAAAGCAATATTAGATGGTTTATCTATATGAGCTGACTGCCAACAGCACATTATTGTAAATACAAGCTGTCTTTGTGAATCTAATCACATCCTAACAGGAGCTCAGAAGCCTGAGATGGATCATCTGAGGACTAGCTAAATCACAGCTAGGCAATGAAATCCAGAGGCCTCTCCTCCCCAGGGCATGCCTCCAGGCTTGGATGTATCCACAGTGAAGCGGTCTGTGATCAGTCTCAGTTCAGAGAAGACTGTACAATGCAGAGCCCATTGTCTGGTGGGAGGATGTATTTTAGATGGGTGTGGTGTGAGGATTGCGTGCAAAAGAAAGTTAATGGTAACATTTGGGGGGTTGACTCCTAGTTTCTCAGTGCTACTTTATCAGATTGTTTTATCTCTGCATTTCCTTGGTTTGCCTATCATTCAAGTTCTCTTGACCTCATAGATCACCTCTCTGAGCTGAGTTTAGAACCCTCTTCTCCTCTTATTCCCCCTCCCTTCTTCCCTTGTTTGTCTCCTACGCCATCACCCACTGCGCTTTGCAGAGAAGAGAAAACACTTGTTTTGACAGCTATGATAACTGACTAAATGTCATATGTCTGGAGGAAAATGATCTGCAGTATTGTGTTAGAATTCATTGCACACGCTTTCTTTTTTCTTTTTGTTCCCCTCTGATGTGTTTTTGTGTGAGGGGTGGGCCTTGCACAGTGTTTTGTACCGGCTAGTTGTGTGTATGTGTGTCTGTTATGCATTGTTTGCCTGTGTCTCCTTTCAACAATGAATATGTGAGTAATCATGTGCATTTTCAGTTGTGTATATACATAAATTTTGCTGTGTTGTGAAAGATAAATGAGGTCTCTGTGCTTTGACTTCAGTCTGAGCTGTTACTTGCTTTCACTGTTTACTCTCATGCAAATATAAGCTCCCTTATGAAATAATGAAATAACGCAATCAAAAACCACTCCATTGCGAGTGTCATAAACCTAAGCTTAATATGAGGATAATAGCTGTTTAAAATTCACACTCTTTGATCTCACACAAGAGACAAGTTTAATAGGAAAGGCCAACAGTAGAATATATTATTTCACTTAGATTGCATTACTGCCATATGAACATTCCCTTCCTGTTATTAAAGGCACTGTCAGACTGTCCGTCATATGCTGTTTAGGAAGCAGTGGAGGAGCACATCGTCTGACACTAAAGTGAAGCAGATATGTGGTGTGTTGGCTGGAAATTGCCCTACGCTTTTAAAATATTCAATTAATGTGCTGCAGTATTCATTATGTACCTAAATGTGGAATGATAGAGAGCAACTTAAAGTCAAAAGAGCCTGTGGTTCTGCTTATGATGTTGTTTCTGCGCAGACTCACCAGTCTGGTTGGCATGTTAACAGTGGGTGTTCTGAGAGCTGTGCTATTAACAGGCAACTAAAAGGCCCTGATGTATACTTAATGGTGCTACGGTGGCAAGAGATGCTAGAAAAGATCATTCAGTACAGCACTAATTGCCGCACCAAGTTTTGTGTTGAATTACTGACAATGTGCTGATACAATGTGGTTCTACTTTATGGCTATTAATCCCTGACCATATAATGATCCAGTATCCAGAGATGTTGTGGTCCTTAAAGCACCTGCCTTCCATCCCACTTGCAAGCACAAACCTTTGGATTTAATATTTGTGAGGAAACTGTAATGACTTACATTCATTACATTGTCGCTTACCGGTAACCTTAAGTCAAACAACCATCCGGCACAAGCGGTAATACCCACTCTGATACTTAAGGGGCATAAAACTGCCATTATAGCCTCCTCACAGCTTCCCACCACTTCACAGATCTTTCTTTATGAATTGCATTGAATTGCAATGTCTTTGTTGAATTGATACCGTGAATCTGCCTTTGCTCCTGTACGCATGAAAAGTGGTGGAGTTAGAGAGAACAGTTAAAAACATATTACATATATATACACAACACATACTCTCACACATCAGAACTGAAGTGGACTTGATTGTTGGTTTGTTAAAAGCTACTGAGGTTAGAACCCCTCCTGAATCCGAAAATGTGTTTGTTGGATGTTCAGTTATTCTGTACTAAACCATTGGGATCTGTTGTCAGAAATGTGAAGCGATATTGATAACTGTATTTACATTAGTGTATAATTACATGAATATAAGAGTCCTTCTGTTTTGTAGCTTGGAAGGAGGCCTTTTCATATTTGGAGTGGATCCTTTTATGGAGTCCATTGTGCTACACTGCCATGTTTCCACATAGCCTAGAACAGATAAACACTGGCTCTAGTGAGGGCCTTTTGGATTTTTATTTTGAGCCTAACATTCTCCTACTTGTGAAAGTGGTCTTTATGGCAAAAAATATTCAGATGCAGCTTCACCGCTATACCCTTCTGACAAGGCAAGGCATTAAAAGTTCAATGTAAAATATCTCGGGACATCTAGTGGTGAAGCTGCAGACTCTAATCAACAAATATCCCTCTACCTGCCCTAAAGTGGCCACATGAAATATGGAATGCCTTTATTACTGAGTGTGTTTGTTCTGTTCATTCTGATATTTTTTAGTTATGAATATAACTCCTCCATAATTAAACATATCAGGTGACAGTAAAGCACATTAACACTGGATACTATATGCATTAAAACTGAAAAACAACAAACAAAAAACAACTAATTCTTAGGCAAGTTTCATTTTCACAATTAAGAATCACAATGAATATTTTTTTCCCAATTATATCCTCATGAGAAACCATAAATCTGTGACATGGGACCTGTGACTATAATCCTATACTTTAACCCTGAAATAAATTGCTGTATGTTGGTTTCTCACTTCATTATTGAAACATTTGTTCCCATCAAGACTATAGTTGCTTTTCCATTGGGCTTATGAGCAGCAATTTACCGATATTTATAAATGTCAAGAAAACAGAATTGTGTGATGTCAGTTTTTCCATTAAATCACAAATGCGATGGTTTGTCTACTCATTATTGTGAGATGACACAAGATATCATTCCATAAACATGGTGACAAATGTAAATATTCTGTTGATTAACAGATATATTTGTTATTATAATATATTACCCCTCTATTCCTTACTAAATAAAAAAAAAAATGATTCTGTATCTTGGCGTGTCCACACATAATGTGCCATGTTTCTTTTAAAACTCTTCTCCTTCACTTGTTGTAACATCTGTCCACATCATTGTTTTTTTATTTTATTTACATGACTCTATTTGCAGCAAAAAAGTCTTTCCTTTGTAGTTCTGTGTAATATACCAATTTCACAATGCCTGAAAAACCACCTCTTGCCAGTGGTTTTGTACCGTTTCCCAGAATGAAGCGCTACAAACAGTCCATTGCTCAGGTGTGAGGGATCCACCGCAATGCGCCTGGTCTTCTTCTGGACGTGACCATCTAGACCTGGTAGGCAACAGCGCATGATCCCCTGAGCTGTTCTCAGCACCCAGGCCAAGTCCTTTGTGTCGTGTGCCCTGCAGCTGCTGCACCGTTCTGTACAACTGAGAAAGAGGACGCTCTGAACTGTGGCTCTGTAAAAGTTGGCGAGCAGCTGAGAGCAGAGTCCAGCTCACTTCAGCTTCCTGAGGAAGAAGAGCTGTAGTTGGGCCTTCTTTACCTGAGGTGGCGTGTTCAAAGACCAGGACAGGTCAGATGAGATGTGGATGCTCAGGAATTTTATGTAATCCACATATTCCACCACCTCGCCATGGACAGGAATGAGTTTCGTTCTGCAGGACCTCCTATAATCCATAATGACCTCCTCAGTCTTGATGGTGTTCAGTGCACAGCTGTTGGTTGAACACTGCTCTGTCAGGTGCTGGATCTCCTCTCTGCTTTGGGTCTCATCATTGTCCAATATGAGACCCACCACAGTGGTCCACAACCATGTCCGTAGAGTCCATGGCATGTGTCATATAGAGCGTGGGGCTGAGCACAAAGCACTCCGGTGTCCTGTGTTTCACATCCTTGATGTGTGAAAGGAGGAGACTTTCAAAACGCTTCATGATTACTGGGGTCAGAGCGACAGCATGGTAATCATTAAGGCACAAAACAGCTGATTTTTTAGGTACAGGCACAAGGATGGAGGACTTCAGACACGCAGGGACTTGGCAAGCTGCAGGTACAGGCTGAAGATGTCCAGAAAAACTCCTGCCAGCTGGTCAGCACATGTTTTCAGGGTCCGGCCTGACACCTTATCTGGTCCTGCAGCCCTGTTGGTGTTGATCCTCCTCATGGTGGAGCTCACCTAGTGCAGCTGTGGAACAAGATGCTCCTCCAGCCAGGGAAGATGTTCAGCCTCTCTGTTACTTGATGAGTTGAAGCATATGAATAAGCTGTTCAAGTTGTCAGGCAGAGTGGGGTGATGGCTAACCTGTTGGACTGTGCTCTTGTAGTCCGTAATGGTCTTTATGCACCATTTGTACCTGTCTTTAGCCAGTTGGATGCCTTTATTCAGTTCTTTCCGGGGGCCTGCTGTAGGCCAGTCTATCACCTGACCTATAGGCATCGTCCTGGGCTTTGAGCAGGGGCCATACCATGCTGTCCACCCAAGGGTTCTGGTTTGAGAAAATCCTGATGGTCTTTTTGGGTAGGACAGCATCAGTGCAGAACTGAACATAGGACAGGAAAGACGCCGTGTATTCTTCCAGAGCAGCACCCTGTCTGAACATGACAAAGTCAGCGCAAAAACACTTCTATTTTTACATTTGACAATACCTTCTATGTAAAGGTGTTCTTTTTCAGTGAACAGAAAGAGAAGGAGAAAACAAGATGTTGGGGGAAAGTATCTCCAAAGAGAGAAATGAAGCATTACCATCATTGTTGGTGCAGAGATATTTAAAACATTTAGCTCTGGAAGAGGAGTTAGACCAGTACATACTACCACAGGAAACAAACTTTTTAGAATTTCTCTGAATTATAGGGGACAAATTTGGATTGTTTTCTTCATTTCTTTGGTTCTGCAGTGGTGCATTGGTTAGCTTCATTGCCAGGTGCTGGATTACAATCCAGTGCTGGCCTTTCTGTGTGGACTTTGCATGTTTCCCTTGGGTACGTCAGTTTCCTCCCATTGTCCAAAGACATGCACCTTAACAGGTTAATTATTCAGGCTAAATCTGCTATAGGTGTGAATGTGAGATTCGTTGTTTGTTTCTGAATGTCAACTCTGCAAAGAACTGGCAACAAGTCCAGAGTGTATCCTGCCTTCACCTGGTGGTAACTGGGATAGGTTCCAAACCTGTGGCCCTCCAGCGGATTAAATGTTTCACAAAATGGAAGAATGGCAAAAATGATCACTTACAGCCCTTTACTCTGTGCTTCAGCTCAGACTTTGACCTATGGTTGCAATACTGAAAGACCTAGTGACATGATTACCCAGTTTTTATTTTAAAGTCAAGGATGGTTGCTATAGTATTGGTTACCAGTAACAGACATGTTTTTGGTGATTTTTTTTTTTTTTTTAACATTTTATACATTTATTCTTGTGATTGAAATATATACTACTTAATATGACTCTCCAGATAGAGCAGCAAAATGGAGTACATGATGAAACTGTGCTACCAAAAACTGTGGATGACCATTTAGTTTTGTGAAAAACACAATGTCAACTGCCCCCTTGTTGCAGCTCCCCAGATGGACTTGTCAGTTGTCTCTGCTGTGGGATATGTGAAACCGAAGTGGCCCTTCACAGTCAGGAAGTGACACTGGAGGACAATGCACCAACCAGAGGAAGTCGTCTAGTAAATGAAGAAAGTCTGAAACTGGCTTGTTACCATGACTACTACTGTCAAGTGTCAGTTGCATGTCTGGAAAGTATAATACTGTGGCTGTATAGTGTGGTGTCCTCAAGGTGTTACCATTGACAGCATCTAGATACACAGTGAACTTCTAGACCATGTTGCCAAAGCAACACATTTTCTAGCTGTTCTGCCAGGACAGGTGAGTGGATCCAGATGCAGAGTTCACTGCAGGCGAAGGTCTGGACTGGTATAGAGTCTCCTTAATTTTTTCTTGTGCAACATTTAAACTGAAATTTCATTAGCAAACAGTTCATTTTTTTAGTGTGATATAAGTATTGACCTTTCCTTTAATACTCAAGGTTCTGTATTTTATTGTCTATTGGTTCATTATGTGCATTTTCAGCTGTTCTCACAGCGAATCTATAATCAATTCAAGTAATAACACACAATAGAGGGTTAATAAATGCTGATACAAAACATCAGCACTCAGAGTTTGGATGCTAGGACATCATCACCCACCTCAGGTGTGATTCACAGGAGAGCTCAGGGAGTCATGATTGATAGTAGCCTTCCCTAGTTGCCACCTACAGTTGAAGCTGTGGTGGCACTGGGGCTGAGCAAGCAACATGGCAACCTATTATATATGTGGTGCAGAGGTTACAGGTTTAACACCACCAGAGGTTCCTGATGCCCTAACCCTCCTATCATCCTCAAATATTACTAACACATTTAACCTTTGGGGTCAATCTGACCCCAGGGATATTTGCCTCCAGAAAATTAATTACATAAAATTGTTGACCAATTTTTTGTGTCAGGCACATTGTTCATTTGTTGAATACATAAATTGATAATGGAACCTATAAGTGATTATTTTGCATGACCTACTATGTCCTTGCAGGAATACCCCACCCTCCACAGTGACAAAAATATCAGTTGTACTTCAGTAGGTGCAGGTCACACACACACACACAGACACACCTTCATGTCCACGTTATGGGAAAGTTCTCATGAGAATTGTTTCTCCCTCCTTCAAGTCACATTAACACAAAAAATGGAAGATTATGGAAATTTTTTAATGATAAACATTGAAAGGGATGAAATTAACTCCAGGGTTAATCCAAGGGTTAAACACTGATGCGTCACATGTAATAAGCAGTATTAATTGTAGGAACTGTCTGAATTAGCCTGCATAACATTTTTTTGAGAATTACCTAGTTTGTATTGATTGATTTAGTTAACGTTCACTGTCTGCATTTCATGTTACATGAAATAACTATATACCCAACCAACAACAGAAGAACAAAATAAGAACCTAGATGAGGTAAATATAGATCTTTCTTTCATAAATTTTGTGCATACTACTAAAAGAGGGAAAACACTAACACATCCATGATTAAAAATTGACATTGTTGACCCACTTCAGACATATGAAGGATAATAAATGATATTTTTGATAAATAAAACACTACAAGAGGTTGTTCAAGTCTCAAGGCATCTGGATGATTGTTTTGTATCCTATACCTTTATTAGAACAATACTGATACTCAATAATACTCATAATAAGAATAATATTTTATCCTTAAAGCCTCACTCTCTCAATGTGAATCTTTTGTGATTTGCCGTCCATCACAGATTTGTCCTTCGCTCGCTCTTGTAAAAACATTTTATGAGATGTTTGTAAAAGGTCAAATAATGTCAATAATGTACAAACTTTCTGTCAATAATGAAAATGCCCCCGGTTGAATTTTAGTCACATAAACAATATCCAATGACATTCCTGCCAATGACATTTTCTTTACATGCTTCAGGTGTGAAGGGAAATGACATGGAGGAGATCAGACACTAAGCCAACCTGTGGTGCTTGTAATTTCAGCAGGTCGTAGTCTGTGCAAGCAAACTACATTGTCTGTTGATAAATACTTTAACAGCCACTCTAAATTCATAGCTTGTCCTGAAGCACATTGTCTCTCGTACTGCTGACTTTTTAAGGCTCTAAGATAGAAGCACAAAGCATTTTAAAATGTCAGAGGACCTGTTAAATATTCTATATGACTTTCATTGACCATTGTATGCCAAAATATTATTTATGACAAGTACATTTCATCAATATGGATACAGCAAAGAATGTTCGCAAATTCTAATTATGAGTAGCAGAACATTCATTTTTAATAGAAAAGAATGTTCTTGTTATTTTTATTGTTAAACCAAATTCCAACAAATAAAACATTGACCTTTTCCAAAAAAAAGTGCTCACACAGGCCACTCATGTGACCCTTTGTGCTGACCTTCTGGCTGCACCTGTGTGAAAAATATTATGGAAAATAAAAATATTTCCCAGCAGACAACATTGCTAGGCTCCACTGGACTGCCTGGTTGACCCTGACAAGGCACTTTATGCAGGATGTACAGGACCAGATGGTGAGTGCGGCGGCCAAGCCTGTGTCTAGCCATTACACCCCAGGAGGCCATGTGTGCTGGCCGCAGAACACTGAGGAGGTAACCAGGGAGGAAATTACAGGTAGTGTCCAAATTCAGGCGTGTCCAGACAAGACTGAAGTGGAAGGGTGTTGGAAATAAAACATGGTAGATTGTGTTAACGGATAAAAAAAAAAAGAGTCAGTACAAAGAAAAGACACATGTCCTAATCTTCGCCCCTTCCCTTTATATTTGAGCAATCTCTGGGTCATTTTAACAAATGGATAAGGTTGCACAAACAGGCTACGGCTATGTATAGAACAAAAGAATAACCTAGGTGATGCGGATATAGATTTTTCTGGAGAAAAGATGGAAGTCATGACAATCAGGTACTTTCAGATGCTGTCCACATACCACCTAGAGAGAGAAAAGCACTACAACACCTGTTACTATTAATTACAGTGAAAGCATAAAGCAATGCAAATGACGACACTGGAGGTTAACAGATCCTTGAATGCATAGTAATGGGTCAGTGTTGCCTCCTGACAGTAATCTTTTCAGTACAATATCCTTGTTAATTTCTCTTAAATCCATTATGCAGTTCAAACTAGGAACCATCTCTTCTTTATAATAACACATCATGAGAAATGTCTCATCCCAATCTATTTAAATGTAAAGATTCCTGTTGGTGCTGTCAAAAGCATTCGGCAAGGTGATACATACTTGAGTGTTGTGTAAAGAAGATGTGATAAAAAATGGTGGGGACATGTATGCAGTTTTCTATTAAATATTTTAATCATCCTCCGTCATGGTATTTCAATATCAGAGTAGAATCAGAACATCTCTGCTGTTTGGAATGTGTTTGGAATGCAATTACAAGGCATCACCAAGGACAGTGCAGAAAATTTCTCTGAATTAAAGGTCAGTCCAATCAATATATATAATATAATGAGAGTAAATAACTATGGCTTATCTATGTTACATGACTTACAGTCACTTACACTTATTCAGAAAACACAATATTTAACGACATGTCATCTTAAAGAGCGCCTTCCGCTAAAAACCACTTTCAGTAGCTCTATTTACAATGTGGTGGGTCACAACAAGCAGTATATGTACGCAGCACTCCAAGACATGAAATTCGACCTAAATGGGTTTACTGGTCATTGAAAGGTTAACCTACAGACAAACGAGCGGATCAGAGAAGGACAAACTTATCTACGTCACAATGTCATAAGCCCCGCCCACAGCCGTGTATGGTACGCCCACGGGCTCATCCCAG
>JAPSES010000144.1:12236173-12247211 GCA_029822895.1 Maxillicosta whitleyi
CGGACTTTCCATCAACAGATCACTGCGGGTCGACCAACACTCAGCTGGGCGTTTCCTTTCCTCTTCCTGTTTTTTTTTTTTCTTTTACCCCCTCCTTGTTTTAACCATCAGAGATCAGAGGTGCCTTATTAACACATCATGAATATTCATGAGGGACAATGGAAAAGCCAACCACAGACCCTCTTCTAGCTTACAGAAAACAGCTTCAAGCAAGAAAAATAGGACATCAGTTTTCACAGAAATAACGCACAATGCATTCAACCATAGTGGAGACACAGCAGTATGAAAGAAATAATGATAGAAGTTGACCTTTAAAATGTCTTGTCACCCAGGTTTCATGAACATTTGTGCTGTATTTTTATTTCAATCATGATGGACAAATGGCCAGTAATGACATACTGACTGAAAAATGATGCACTTTTTCAATCAATCAATAAAATTTTAGTTATATAATCCCAAATCATAACAAACACAGTCTCATGAGACTTTACATATAGAGCTGGTTTAAATCCAATTTATTGAAACCCATCCGAATCCTCCAGGAGCAAACACTTGGTGACAGTGGTGAGAGAAAACATCCTCCTAGACGATGGTCATCTGCCTTAAACAGAGGGTTAAAGGAATAGAGAAAGAAAGAGAAAGAGAGATTGAAGGGGGGGGGGGGGTTACAGCAAACTGAAGTAGAACTGTTAAAATGTAGAACAACTGGTGCTAGTATAATTATCAACAGCTACAACAAATGTTCATAACTGCTAATACTACTACTCCAAATATAAGTAACAGGGGATATAGCAAAAAACAAAAACAAAACAGTGGATATAGCTCTACTGCAACTGTGTTCATTTTTACTTTTCATACTTTTTTTTTTGTTAGCTCTGCACTGCGGACTGAATGGCAGCACAATTCAGTATTGATACTGAATGAGAAAGACGCAGGGAGGAGTAGAAACACAAAGCCACAAAGTGTTGTTCTCTTGTCTAGTCAGCTATGCTTGTGTAGTAGTAGACATCAAACATTGCTTCTTGCCCTCCCTTATTATCTCTGCATCCTCTCCTCCTATGTTGACTTATTCTCTCCTTTGCAACACGACAGCACACAAACAAAGAAAGACGACTGAGCAAGACCTGAACCGGTTACCTCTAAAACTCTCCAACAGAGACTACAGAGTTTCTGCTGATGTATAGTTACATCCAAGCCATTCACTTTAGAAATATTGTTACTGCACATGAAAGAAGCGTGGGCGATAAGAGACCCACAGCAGCTTGTGTGAAAAGGCCACACCAGCAGGAGTGATGCATTACATACCCTTTTTCCCTCCTGGAGTTTGTGTGGATGTGTATCCTAGATTACGTGTTAGCGCACCTGTCTGCCGTGCTTCTTTACCATAGGGAAATGTGGCCTCTTGGATTGACTCATATTTTAGAAGTAACAGAGTAGGGATGTCAGTTGACTGTTGCAAGTGGTTGGATGTCAAGATGTCAGAAAAATAAATAATTGTCACGAATAACAATGTGAAATAGCTGCACGTAGGAGATTAAAAAAAACAACAACAACAAAACAACAAAAAAAAAAAAAAAACTGAAGTACAAAAATGATAAAGGATTAAGTGGACATAAAGGTACATTTCATTTTGATACTGACAAGCAGGATGTAATTTGCGTCACTGTCAAATGCGTTCCTGATAGAAAGCCATTTTTCAGTTTCTCTTGCCAGATCTCACCTGTTTTCTGACCCTTTCAGACTCCCTATTTTAAATGTCAAACGATCTCATTTTCTATATTCTGATGTATAATTCACAACCCATTTAAGAAACAGACAATATTACCCAGAGGCTCAGACTGCTAAAGGGGTCTTTGGCCTTTCAACAGTAATTTTGCAGCAATCAGACGTTTTCAGGAAAGTGCAGTACACAGAAAAACCCATAGCAATTGACCCCAAGTCCACATGACATATTAATATTCTTAACCCGTCTGTTTTTCTGAACTGAAGTACTACTTAATTATATACATTTAAGTGCCTTACTCTTGTTTTTTGTTTTCAAAAGTGCGACATTATAATCAGTATCCACCGCACATCACAATAACGTTAAAGAAATGTTTGTTGACTTGGAACGGTGAAGTACATGTGTAAAAAATGAAATTAATGTAAAATAACGGCAAATTACAAAAACAAAAACAGCTCTATTTCTGTGATGAAACAATTAAAATACAGGTACACTATTACATGCCAGTGATGATTTGGTCAGAAGTCTGGGGAACAACTAATTTAGCTAATAGAGATATGACATTAATAGACAGTCACAACAGTTACTAAACAAACATAACAAAAGACAACAGATGGGCATAAAATGCGCAGTAATTGTGAAAGTCATCAATTACACTTTAACAAATATTTGTGACACAGTTGTCCACCTGATTAATGACTACAGAGTGATGTTTCCAGTGGTTTGGCTAAGACTTACAAGCAACCAGCTGTACTCATCTGAGCTGCGACTCCCACCCACCCACATCGACACACACCCACAAACGCAAGCTGGTTGTGTATCACAATCACAGACTTTGAATCAGTTTAAAGGATCTCTTTCCTGCTATCTTATCATGATAGATTTGGCATCCAGTCATGCCTCAAGCTCTGCAGTACAGTGATTAGAATCTTAGATAGACAGCCCTTTATTCCCCCGTTGTTCGTTTTATTTTCTGTGATGCCCCATGTTTGCCGAATTCATCATTGTTTCCCTTCTGCATATCTGTCATGATGCTAAGTGGACAATAAATGACCCCCTTATACTCTTTCTTGTCCCTCACTCTTCTCTGGATTCCCACAGCCACTTATTTGCATTTTTTTCTTTTTTAGAAGTAGAGGAAGAAACCAATTAATTTCAAGGCAGAAGATGCAGGCTTTCACATTTCCCGATCTGTATCCGAGTGATTGAATGAATTTGGTCCCCAACTGAGCTGACCTCAAGACACAGTCTGTCCTCACGGCTCCTTCATAACTGCTCTCACTCCCCTGCTCTTTACTCTACAAATGACTGACTGCGGATAAAACTAACTGTCTGTCTTTTGGAGATAAAGGCCTAATGAAATAAACATTCCCCACACTGGAAAGAAATGCACAAAAGTTTTAAAGAAAAAAAGATATACGTGTTAGTGCCAATTAGTTCTTAGTTCAAAATATTAAGCCTGTTTTCCTCTTGAAGAGTGATAATGGCAGGATGCTTCACATTTATTCTCTCTTAATACTCTTTATGAATATTATATAATGAAAAACAGACAAATCTAAGCTTGTAGCTTGAATTTTAAGCAAATGGAATGCACGCTGTTGCTTTCTGTGAATCATAATGTCCAGAGGGAATGCCTGGATTTTAAACCCCATTGTGCACATTGTTAAACCCACACAGGTTCATTAAAATAGGAGTGCTATGGTACAGACTGCCTTTAGGGGTTGAGGGTGTGGGATGGAGCTCAGGTCTTTGTTATAGTGAGCTCTGGTGTATAAACTTTGGATGGCCTACCCTGCAACTGGCATACTTTTTTCTATTCCTGCATTTACCTGTGCACTGGCTGTTTTTTTTTTTATTATTATTATTTTAATTTTTTTTTACTTTTTAATTCTATAAAAAACAGAATTCGGCCTCTAGAGCATCCAAGCAAAAGAATGACATCTAAGATTACACTGTAGAAATGAGGAATTTTCTGAATTTTACCATAGTCTTGATGCTTAAAAAAAAAAAAAATGCAGACAAAAATCAGACCTGACTGCTGCTGTCATTATCTACCCAGAGGCTGTCAACGTTTTCTCTTACAGTATGATTATATAGACGTCAGTGTTGGAAGTCCATTTTCCAAATGAACAGATTTAAGCACATTATCAAGCTTTTTCTAGACTCCTCCATTGCTCAATTTCATGGCATTCAAACACTTGGGTCTGCAGGTAATTGAAAATAGCCTGTTGTTTGACAAGCTATAAAACAATTCACAGTCATTACCCAGCCAATGAAAAACATGTTTCCCAATTAGGGTGTGATAATAAAGTCACCTGGCTGGAAGCTCAGAGTTCTTTGTGGCTCAGACCAGGGCAGAAAGGCCACATGTGAAGATGGTGATGTAGTGTGACCTAAGAGAACTCGCCTCCCTCCAGGCCAATATCTCCCACTGAGACTTAATTATAACCACACACAGGCCTGAAACGCAACCATATCAGATTCAAGATTAAACCATTTTGACACACTTAATTGAAATGAGAATTTTATGTGGAAATGAGCTTGGCTTGGACCGTCTCTTAGGGTATGTTAACAGAAGAAAACCGCAGAGGATGTCTGGATGCAAGAGGTGATTATAGCCCTGATAGGATACTTACACATCACTGCAGCAGTAGCTTAACCAATTACCTGCTAAAGGTGGGATGGACCACAGCAGGATAACCTGCAGAGCTACAGATAGAGCCTGTGGGTAAAAACTACAGAGGAAAGGAGGGTTGTAGAGGGACTGGTCCCATTTTCCCTGTAAGAAAGCACTGGTTATGTGTGGATACATCTGTAGCAAGTTAACGTGCTTGTGCTCAACCAATTCAGTCACCAGAGAGACCATGCTGAAGTTATTGCACCTCTCCAAGCCTTTCACCTTGTTAAGCCTTTTCTCCAAAAGTTGTCCCTCATGCAAACCTTTCGATGGCTGCCTTTCTCCATTTTCCACCTTTTATCCCCCTCAGTGAGATGTGACTCAGCTGTGTCACAGTTGGATCAGTTGAGAAGATCCTGTGCTGAATAAAACAAGACAGAAAACGTCAGCAGGCGACAGGGTACAAATTGCTTTACTACCACGATCTTTGCTCCGTTACAGGTGCTGTGTTGAAAACATGCCCTGCGCCTTGAGGTTATTGTGAGCTGTAATTCATAGCAGCATTTGATTTCCCTTGATGATATCTGCAGCGCATGTTGGCTGATTTGGAAAAGGTATTCATTCTTAAACAGTGGCAGGAGAAGAGATAATAGTATATTTCTGCTCTCTGAGGTATTTCCTTTGTGCTTTAGGACCATATATGTCTAATGACCTTGATCAAATTTGACCTTCTGGGATGTAGGAAATATACAGTATAAAAAATACAGTCAATTTTATAATCTCAGACCGTTGCAGCATCTGGGAAGAGGTATTTATTTATTTGTCTTTTAGAAGAAGTATCTTGGTCAGTATGTTATACATGTGGACATGCAACACACTCTGGCATTAATCTATTACCAGCTGAATGTACAGGAACACACCACACACTGCAGCTGCGAGCCGTGGGTTGCCATGCCAGGCAGTCATGCTTGCTGGGAAGCAAG
This sequence comes from Maxillicosta whitleyi, assembly GCA_029822895.1. Classification (NCBI taxonomy): domain Eukaryota; kingdom Metazoa; phylum Chordata; class Actinopteri; order Perciformes; family Neosebastidae; genus Maxillicosta; species Maxillicosta whitleyi. The sequence goes on from JAPSES010000144.1 coordinate 12,241,497, forward strand.
TGGGTGGTTAAGTGCCTTGCTCAAGGGCACATCATCTTATAATTTCTCTGCCAGGCCAAAAAAATTGAACTGGCAAACCTACAGTCATACAGGATGTTTTTCCAACCATCTAGGCCACAGCTACCAACTGACAATTAAAAAAAAGGAACCATCACATTTTTAAATACATATGTATTGAGATAAAAGAGGAATTATTTTTCAGATAAAACACATTTTAATTAATTTTTTTTTTTTTTTACATCATTTTGTAAACAAAAATCTGCATGTATCCGTGTAAAAAGGACACAGAAATTGTGCACTACTATTTTTTTTTTTTTTTAAATACCTTTTATTTCTGTCACAGGTACATTTTGGGAGTCAGACTAATTATGCAAGGCTGAGTGTTTCACAAAAATGACCACTGTTGCAAAATCCCTCATTATTTGTTTGTGTTTAAATTGGCAGGTTCTGCGTGTAACATGAGCAGACACAATGGGTTACACCTGGAATGAAACTGCCAATTTATTAAAAAAAAAACCCAAAACCTGCATGTCTGAATTAGAAAAATCACCAGGATCATCAATTTTAACAGCGTCTTTATTTATAGTGGTATATATGACCATTTCAAGCCATGTGTTCCAGATCAAATGCACTGACTCTTAGGTAGCTTTTCCTGTCCCAATGTTGGTCCTATTTTTGGCTCCAACATTTTATTAAAAATCATTACTTTTGGGATGGCTCAGACCAAGTAGTAACAAAGTAAAAATACTTCACTACTGTACTTAAGTACATTTTAAGTACATTTACGCCCCCACTGACTGGCTGCAACACTATTATACTATTATATAGTTGGTGGCGGTAACAAAGAGTTAATTAAACTCCACCCTCTTTGGTGGTAATGCACCACAGTGGATGTCAACCGCCAATAAACCGGAAAGAAGAAAACGAAGAGTCTGACTGCAACAAAGTCTGGACATGCCTGGGTTTGCTGTATTACCAACGGGCTGCACTTGATCTGTAAAATCAAGCATGGTAGTGGGACTGATATGGTTGGGGGCTGCATGAACACCGTCAACATTGGAAAATTGAATTTCACCAAAATAAATATGTAATATAAATATGCCGACACGAACTGTGACTACTGAAGCAGATCATGATCCTCTCTATGGAATTTTCAGTCAAATCGCATGCAGATCCATTTTAGCAGGTGCAGACTCAAAACTTAAAAGTTCAATATAAGGCAAAGATGAAACACACACAATGAACCCCCTTTGAATCCCTTTTACTTTGGTGATGTTTGGGGCCACCACGGCCCTTCCTCAGACACACTCTATAGGATTTGAACATGGGGCTGTACTTACTTTTGTGGTACATGTTCACACATTAATGGCTGTATTTTTTATTATTTTTGAGTGAACAGTAAGTTGAAGAGATTATAGAAGTTGTACATTTGCTACTTATCATTATGTCAAAGTTTAATTACTTTAATGTTGTCCCATGAACAGATCTATGTGTAGAAATGTGAGTTTGTCCTCACTTCTGTGACACACTGTAAGCTTTAGTTTTCTCCCAGTTTGTTTTTTGTTGGAATGACTGCACTTGGTTTTGTGTGTGTGCGTACCTCTATAGTTTAAGTGCAGATGCAGATGAGCTACAGTTCTCTCCCAATTTTTTTTATTTTGTCTATAATGATGGCAATTGGTCATGTGTACAGCCATAGTTTACTTTTTTTTTGTTGTTGTTGTTTTTTGTACGCTATGTACGTATGTACGCTGAATTTTTAGCATGCACTTTATTTGAAAGAGAGAAAAGAACAGGTTTACAAAGTCTCAAACTGGTCTAAATGTTTGGTTGTGCATGCATTTCCATTTTCAGTCGTGTACATGACAATCAGTTTATCAAAAACAAATTAAAACTGCCTTTGCTTGTTATTTACTTTTTAATTTCTTTTAATTATATTACTTGAGTACATTTATTTTTTACAGTACTTGTTGTACTTAAGTACAAAAAGTTTCAAATACTTTAAGACTCAAGTAACATTTCAGTCAGTGACTTTGACTTTCACCAAAGTCATTTTTTGGAGGCGTGCCTATACTTGTGTGATTTTCCAGTACTTTATACAACACTGGTGGGAACATTGCAGACAGTGAATGGAACCCCTAACCAATCAACTACAGAAAATTGCATGTATTTTCTTGTCTAATTCAATTAAACATCACATTATTCAACAATATATAGAATCAGTAATGTGGCACTGACATGGCTGCCTACACAACAAATAAGATTAGACAGAGGAACTTCAAAGAGGTGCCAGACTGCAGTGGTATCACGTACCCTTTGTTTTCTCTGTTGTGATGTCTTTGCTTTGGGTGTCCTTCAAGAAACAAAAAAAAAAAGAAACAAAACACATAATTTGACATTAAAATGCATCTCAAATGTATTTCCGTGTAGTGGGAGTAATTCATTTGTAGAAAATACAAATTTTTTCAGCCGTATGTGCTTCAAATTTTAGGTTATTTTGACACATTTTATTTCTCATATCCTACAATGCACTCTCAGTGAACCTGAAGTACTCTTCCAAATCATGTTCTCCAAAACTGTTTCACATAGTAAAATAGAATAAATTTAACCCAGGTAAAGATGCAGTTTGAATATGCTCCCAGACCTCTGACATTTGAAGCAGTATTGAGATTCTGAAGAGTCCTTTATTAGTGTGCAGCAGTAATTTGCTAAATCTGGAGAAGGTCTCCTATTAAAAGACTACCTTGGAAAGCATTGAATTTATCTTAGCACCGTCACTCCACACACTCCTGTTGCATTGAGTTATTATGGTTTATTAAACAGTAGAATATATAGACTCGTTAGTTTTGTATTTAACAAATTAATAGAGGAAGATTGTAAAAGATAAAGGAAATGTACTGTATCCAGTTATTAGACGTTATTAACCAAAGCTAATGTCTTTCTTTGCTGAGATTTATCACTGTCTGATCAAACCAATCAAACTTGCAGAAAACATATTGGAGATATTTGTTAGTCTAATGGAATAACTTATGAAGCCAAGAAAACTGACCCCAGTCTATATATACTCTGATGTTGTTATGGCATCATAATGAATAAAATCAAAACAGAATGCTCCCTTCTAACAAAAAGTCATCTGATAAATGAGACCAGAATACATTATGTGCAGAAGTGGGTGTGGTTTAGAACCACCTTCTATTTTTTTTTCCTTCAGTCTTTATCCTTACACTAATGACATACTAAAACAAAAGCTCTGCCCTTTACAATTTAATGAAATGGTGCAGTGGGTGCAGATTCAAGGCACTGTGGAGAGGATTGCAGAGGGAAGTTAGAGCAAGGAGAGCAAGAGATGATCCCTATTGAAGTTAGATTCTGAATGCATGAAATAAGCACAAACAAAAAATCCGGCAAAGCAAATGAAGTAGTCACTGCTCTAGCTTACACAAACACACAGCCTGACAGTAATTAATCTCCTTTTGGGTTACAAATGGCTGGCCCGCTCCTGCATTAACCTCCGTCAGGGTTGACACTGAGCTAATCTCTTCTCCTCGCCTACATTTACACACCGCTTCTGATGAATATAGGACGCGCGGTTTGACTTCAGACAGAGATTGAAGAGACTTACCCGTCATCGGACCCTTTTTTTACTCTTTTACCCTTGTGCCCTTGCCCCTTCGCTGACAGAGAAATTGAATGGCTGAGACGAACGGTGCATTCTGGAAAGGCAGGTAGAGAGGAATTGTTGGCAGGCCTTAGTGCACTGACCTAAATGCTGGGTTGCGGCAAAAATAAGCAGTCTGTAACAGTAGGCTTTGTTTGTCCAGAGGTGTATTCAGACAGAAAGAGAAGTACGTTTTCACCTCTTGTTACGTGAATGTGCAAAAGTTCACTAAACATACAGACATCAGCTGCTGTTACCTAACATATGTACTGGTTGTGTGCACTGGCTTGTAGTCGGGTTCTTATTTGTTGACTTTTGACTGAAAATTAACCCAAAACTTTGTCTTCATGCTGATCCTCTTTTTCTCTGTGCCTCTATGAATTACATATACATAGCTCATCCTCTTTGTTCAGTTGTATGTGTGCTTTGCATATTCATCCCACGCATAATAAGATTCACCTGATAAAGGATTGCAGATGGCTCTTTACATAATGATGAAGGTATGTCAAAACAGATTTTATTTTCATTACTTTAGCTTCAACATATTTTTTTCCCTCTCACAAAATGCTTGTAGGAAATGAGGTAAATATTATAAGTACCTTCTCTAAAGGCTGCCTCCCTGTTAGGGTGTAATGTAGAAACTGGATGGAGAGCTGTAGGATTAACTGTGTGTGTGTTTGTGTGTGTGTTGAGGGGAGTTTCCTCTCTTGCTCATAGGAAAGATCTATCCATTCGCAAGCCCCGTGGGACGTTCAACATGGCAAAAGTGCTTGAGGACTCACTTCCGTAAAATCCATTTTCTTTTAAAGAAGAAAGTGGTATGGCCTCTGCATGTCAATAAGACAATGTGGATAGATAGGGGATGGAAGGAAGATAGCCTCAGCACGTCATTGGATTATAGAGGGAGAAAAAGGTATAAAGGATGTAACAAAGGAGATGTGTGAATGTGTATGTGTGTGAGTGTGTATGGGGAAGGGGGTATCAGTGAGAGAAGGCCCTTTCATCTTGATCTGATGTCTTCAAAGACAATGAGCCTCACCCATTGCACTTTGTGTTGACATTAACACACACACACACACCAGCTCAAACATCTGAAGGTACACACATAGAAAACACACACATATATCTCTTCTCACATGCAGGCTCCTATAGTGCATGTGCTCTATGTGGTTGAATGTCAATGAGGGACACTATTATTAACCTAAAAGGTATTCGAACCATTACTTCCTCTCCAACAAGCGTATGGTTGTACACATGCATGTCAGGAACTGAGTGTATTTTTAAGCACTTAACAAGCCCCACATTGCCAGCTTACACGTCAGAGTCTCTCATCCTGTCTCCGTCACTCGAATGCTAACTTCATTGATAGGAGAGTACATCAAAAGATGAAATGCTTTGACGCAAACTCAGAGGTGGGTGGGAGGCAACATAGAAATCCCACTTGAGGATAACTTGACAGACAGAAAAAAGAATTTTATCTGTGTTATGTTGTTGTGTCTATTTGCACTAAAAACATCACCATATTAGATCCCTGACTGTGTTGTTGACACAAAAAAGTTATTCTGATCCACTCTCACACCATGAATTAGGCACAATTAGGCTCAATGTCACTGAAATTTAGGTCATTATGGACGGCCTGCCCCAAACTGTGGTGGGCATAAATGTGAGTGAAAAGCACAACGTACAACTTTTAAAGTGGGACACAAATAAATGATTTTTCTGACCACTTGAGGGCAATGGAGAAATTAAATAAAATGTTAGTAAAGCACTGGCAGATTATCATCTTTTGTTTGGCTGCATGTAGCATGTGATAATTTCAACATGCAGTCAACAGAATTCTGTTTGTATGAGCATTAATATCATTGTTACACTCATGTCTATTACAGAGACACTATCTTACTATAAACCAGGGGGGTCAAACTCATGTTGGTTCAGGGGCCACATACTGCCCAATATGACATGAAGTGGGCCGGATCATTAAAAATAATAACATAATAATATATAAATGATATCAATTCCACAATTATATGTGTAATTATTATATTTTAGCATGAAAA
>JAPSES010000144.1:12269621-12293154 GCA_029822895.1 Maxillicosta whitleyi
TATCTATCTATCTATCTATCTATCTATCTATCTATCTATCTATCTATCTATCTATCTATCTATCTATCTATCAGTTGTAGTATTTTTGGTCCATTTCTGTCTCATTTTATTCCTCCTACTGATGGACAGAAAACGGATGTATTCCACCATAATCTAGCACTACTGATCATATTTCATTGTTTTGCTATTAATGAACCCTGCCCCTTTCGGACACCCTGCAATGATCTACCACTGCGTATGACTACTGTGATATGTTTTCTGGCAGCTGCTGTAAGCTATTCCGAAATCACTGCCTGAAGTTGAAGTTGATGAGGCAGGTTGAAACAAAGTAGGCACAGAAAAAGATGAAAATTACCACATTTCATCATAAATTGAACATTCCAAATTGATGATGTCTAACCATGTAAGAGCAGCTGAGGATGGATTTTCCTTTTAACGCAAAATGGTGTGGTAATGAAGGGAAGTCAGACAGGGTAAAGATATATAGAGAAAAAAACATGTCCTTGTCAATCTTTCCACTTTCCAATAAAATAAAACAATCCACCCTCCTCTTCATTCTTGCCAACCCGCACCAACCTCTGTTCTTTCTTTTTAACCAAGAAGAGACAGTAAAGCTTTAATGTACTTAAAAAAAAAAAAAATAAAAAAAAAAAAAAACATGAGCAGAAAGCGTATATGGGTTCATTCTGAAGCCAGTGAACAGCAATCTACTGTGCCAAACGGAGTGATCCATAGAGGGAACCAGTGTTCTTTAGTCGGCAAAACCAGAACAAACATACCTAGTGCCTCAGGGGCTGTTGGATCAAGTTTGGTTTTTCCTCTTTATACTGGAGGCTATTCACCCTCACAGTGACTTTACCCCTGCTGCATCAGTGTGGGTGGAGGTGCTTGGAAGGGAGAGCATCTTATCAACTTTCAATATTTTATTATCGATCTTACACTTTCTGAATAGACTTTAATATTTACACAATTTCAATTATTTGAAATGAAAATACATAGCATCTCCTTAACCATCTGAATCCAATCTTGGTGTACTGTACAAACACAACACTTAGCTGATATTTAACGCTTAAGTGAATTCTCTACTTTAGCACAAATAGACCTAATTAAAAGCGGTGGTGTTTTTATTGTAGTATATTCTTTTGTCATTAAAAGAAATGTCCCAAAACTATCATTAGAGGATTATGAATAAAGAATTCTGAAGTTGTTCCAAAGACATCAACATATTAGATCACACTAATGCCCCTTTTCCACTGCACCTTTCCAGCACAACTCGCCTCAACTCTACATGGTGTTAGCGCTTTTCCACTGGGGGTTGTACCTGGTAACCTTTCTTTTTTTCGTACCACCTCCGGCAAGGTTCTATCTGGGCTGAGTCGGCACTGAAATGTCACTGCTGGCCACTGATTGGTCAGAGGGAGTGTCGCCGCATGTGAGACAAGGTGTGACTGTGTAATGCAAACACCAACAACAACAATAGCAGAAAAGATTTTCAGATAACCTTAACTGACAAAAAATACTTTTCTCTATCATTAGACTGCATCATTCAATGTGACGTCTATTCTATATAAGGCATTGGCTTATCACCAGACGTCATCACTTGGCAGCTCTTATCTGCTGGTCTTCAGCTTTGTACTTCCATATGGTTTTCACAACTCTCCTTTTCTTTTCAAGCATGTTTCATCTCACCAATTATATCCGTTTCTGGCTCTCTCGTTTCACTTTTTCTATGGCAAAAAGCCACAAACTGAGCCAAAACTACAGCATCAACTCAATGTCATCCATTGTCGTTGCTCTTTACTATACCGAGTGAGACTTACATCACTTAAAAAATGATGTTACAACAGTTTAGATTCCGCTGACCACACCCATTTTACTCACACAGAGATGACACCAATTACAGTGGAAAAGCAATGACACTGTACCAAACTGTGTAGAGTCGGGTTGAGTCGAGTCGAGCTGAGTTGGTGCCGTGCACTGGAAAAGGGGCATAACAGGATGGGGGATTAATGTGACCACTAGAGGGAGTATTGAGTCACTCTGCTGGTGAGGAAAACGAATGCCACAAGGCCTTTGACCAAATCATCACAAAGTGCCCAAATGGGGTGAGAACCACTAAGGAACAGCTTTTAGAGTCAAAGATAGTGACAAATTGATAAAATCTAGAAGCACTGTTGTTATTTTCACCACTGGGCAAAGCTCTAAATGAAAAGGAAGGAGTTTGATGCTGAAATGGCGGTGTTTCTTCTGTGTGGGTCAATTTAAATGTGATGTTTATGGTGGTATAAAGCTATTATGTGAAGCTATTATCTTAGCTAAGTTGGTGTTTGTTGATCCACAGTTCAGACTAAATGGTGACAATTTCATTACAACCACATCTTTAGTGCAGTTACTGACATCAGAAACCGAACAGAAAAGAGATGATTTGTGGTTTTACTGTGGTTTTTAATCTAAAAACACAGCTAAACTAACAGAGCAATAATGTAAACTGTCCGCTGATGCAACACATGAAGATTATAGGACACTATGTATTGACTGACTATGCTATGAGTCTTAGTTTGAGGAAAACACTTGATGATACCATTATACAAATGTGTGTAAACATTGACCTTTATACCTAATCGAGTGAGTGATACAGTCTGCAGATACATATGGTTCGTTGGTGGTTTTGTCGGTTCAAAGCGTATTCTGGTATGTGCCGCTGTTGAGAGTTTGGAAAATCAATACCACATATAACCCGTTTAAAGTAAATTATGACACACAGTTAAAACATGTTATTCAGAAATCCAAATGGTGAAATATTACAAATGAAAAATTGTAAAGCATGTGAACCATAAGTTAGTAGAACATTACTTACAAAAACCTGGAGATCAATAAACACTATTAATAACCAGATACTGTCACTAAAGTATATAGCTTTTCTCTGTTTGCTGTTACTCTAAAGTTACACATTTATCAAAATCCCAATGGACACCATTTTATAAACATTAATATATATGAGATGATATATATAAACTAGTACTGTATGCATAATAAATATGTGGTAAGTGTTTAGCTCTTCAAACCACTGGTCTGTTTTAATATAGTAACTACTTTAAAGGTCCTATCTTTTCATGACTTTGCACATGCACTGGTAGACTCTGTGGTCAGTGGCTTGTGAAGATCTTGGAAGTATAAAGCTCTCTTCTGGGACCTAAAAGAAAAAGCTTGTTTATCTGCAATGGTCCTTTTCTTTCTGTAATGGACCACTGGCAATGTAACACCAGGCAGGCGAAGGAGGCAAAATGTGGCAGAGTTTAAGGCTCCTTGTAGACCACTTAATGGCCTTTCAACCCATGAGACCTCCCAGAGATTTTTATAGTGGGTTTTTGCTTGGGCAATGTGCAAAGGTTAATGTAGCGGGTGGCGGACGGAGAGTGGCTTGAGAATGCATTATATGACATGATACATAGTTATGAAATGGGGATAAGGGATAGTGAAAAGCCAGATTGGTGAAAAAGATGGCAGCGGGAAAGAGACAAGGAGGAAATATTGAAAGGTCATATCTGCAATCATTCATTCCTTCTGTTGCTTTGACTCTGTGACGGTGTTTATGTGACTCTTAATGAGAAACATTATGATGGCAACAAACACTGATGAATGTTTATTGAATGAGCGGATAATAACTGAAAGAATGGCATGGTTGAATGGCAAAGACAGTAAAAGAATGGAAGTAATGGGTGTATGTGCTGTATATTTATAAAATGATGGTCTTTGAAAGGGTTGACTAAACAGCTGTAGAACTATATTTGTGATGAAATGGGAATTACCACCCACTTATGAGCTAAAAAATACAAGTGGTGAATCAGGTACATTCTTTTGTACAGTAACAATCACTGTTAAACAATCCTTTGAGGCAAGCAGTGAACCCACAATTCCCTTAAAGTGTTGTGGTGACTAATAGAGGGCTGTAGGTGCACCCAGCAGGTCCCTGGTGTAAATATGTGCAGTTCTGCAGCTGCTTAGCAGTGTACACTCAACTTTTTTAGGGGTTAAATAAATGTTTAAAAATGGCAGAAGGTTCAATGCGAGCAACAAAGAAGTAGAGCACATCAGTGCCTACAGCCCTGAATAAAACACAAAATAGCCTTGTAACATTGACAGCGGTGAAATTTTTTAGCTTTATACACAGCTAAAGCCCACAGTTTGCAAAGAATTACTACAAGGTGTACACTATGTAATGTACTTGTGCAAAGTATTATAAATTTAAGATCCAAGTTTCGTAAACTTTCACATTTTGACAAAAGCGATTTAATGACTTTTCCAGAATTTCAATCAGTAAAGTCCACTGAGGTGCATTTAAAGTTTTACCCAAATCTTATAGACCTTGAGTAAAACTTCTCTACCCAAGGTCAAAAGCAAACCAGAATCATTATTCCTACTTTTCGGGCATGTTATCCTATTTTGCTCTGTGGTGCATAATAAAGATTGTCATTCATTAAACAGCTCAATTCCAGGCCAAGAGTGTTGTCGCTGTGGAAATATGATCTGTTTTTTTTTTAAATATTGCATCATAAACCTTTAAAACTGTGATAGAAAAAGCTTGTGTTTATGGCTCGGATAATCATAACTGAACCTGTACATGGCAGTCCCAGTGTACTATTGACACTTGAGAAATGATATGTTGAACTTAAACTTGAGACAATGGATATGAGAATATTGTGGAAAACCAGTATATCTAAATGTAAATATGTCTATATCGTGCCCATGTTTTCATGCATTTATGTATGTAGTCAAGGTCACTCGCAGGCCTGGTTAAAACTGTGACTGAGCAGGAGGATTTCTGACAGCAGTATTTTGTAGCTTTAACTAATTCTAGCTCCACTGTCATGCTTAAATACCTTTTCCATGTACCTTCCCTTCATTCTGGAAACACTTCAGAGGGAAGAACAGAGAGCCATAGATGGAATACATTTATATTCTATCCTTTTTTCTATTCAGTCCACTAATCTGAAGCGTTACGCTCATATAATGCAGAGTTTTTTGCTACTCTTTGACGGTACAAGTGTAAAAATAATGAGTATTTGCTGAGCTGCATTTTAATGTGGCCTTTTGCCTGTTCATAACATTCGAGTTTCAGCTATTTCATTTTTCAGTGTTTTTTTTTTTTTTTTTCAAGTTTTTATTGAGTTGTCAGTGTACAGCCAAGAAATTCATTCATACAAAAAATCAATTTCAACCTTCTTAGGTTCATATTAAAAATGTGGTCTTTTAATGTAGTTGACAGCTTGTGCACTACAGCCTTGGTTATTTAACGTGTACACCCTACAGACGCCCTGCTGTAGGCATACACTTTCATAGTAGGTGGTTATATGACTAGCTTTTGTCTGTATCAAATGTCCAGGTTTTTGTTTTTTTGTTTTTTTCTGGAAACAATGCATCTCAATTTGCCTCTGTTTTCACTCTGAATAAAGATTATTCCCATCTTGGTCACACATGAGCCCATTCATGAGAAAACAGCAAAGCATCATGCTGAGAGGAAGCTGCTGCTGTTTGTCTACTGAATAAGTCACACAGCACATACTTGTCCTCTTGTTTCTCCGTGTTTCTGTGCTATTAGAATTCTTCGAGCCTTTAAACGATGCCCTACTGCCCTCGCTGCAGCACTTTGTAACAGTTCTGCCCTGTTCAACCCTGTTAGCAGCACAGCCAGAACAGATTTGAGGGCTCCATCAGCATTCTAGGGTAGTTACAGTAGGAAATAAAGTATGTAGCAGTCAGAAATGTCTCCCTCAGCTGTGAGCAGAATCCTCTCCCTCTCATCAAGGGCTCTCCCATTCTAATTACCCAGCATTCAGAGACACTCAGTGTAATATTACTGTGTTACTGCTATGTTTTCTTTCTTTTCTTTTCTTTTCTTTTTTTTTATGCCACTTACTCAACCCCCTACGCCTATTGCTGCTTTATTACTCAGAGGTACTTGGCAGTGTGGTTGTCCAGCTTTATCACCTCATCATCAGACCAAACTCTTTCTGCAGGCTCAGGATCTTTGTAGCTCTGTGCCAAATGCTGTGCCTGTTTGAGCTGTCCTGATAGAGGAGTGGCCTTACTGGAGTTGGCTGAGCAGCCTCCCATCCCCTGGGCAGCCTCTGGCACCGACACACTGCTGTGAATTTGGCTCAACGTGGATCTTAGTATGGATTCCCTCTCTGATGTTTCCTACAGTAGTGGGGAATAGACGCACATAAGTACATATTTATTCTTAAGCTGCTAGCTCTGGCAAACTTTTCAAAACAGACCATGGCTTACATTCATCAAACTGACATGGGTTCATTTTAGTGCACTGCTTAGCAAAAGTGTACTTTTTGAAGGCTAAATATAAATGCATGCAAGTGTTTTAAAAACAGAAACAAGAAACTTTTTTTTCGTTTTTGGTGCTCTCTGACCTCTGTTTGTCCTGGCATTTCTTTTGCCCATATGCAGAGAGAGAGCAGTCAAAACACTGCGCCAAGGAGATGCTGAATTAATGATGCAAGAAACTCTGGCCGGAGCTACAAGCCTAGCGCAGCGGACACTGCATGGACAGATTGTCATATGTAGACCCAGGCACCATATCAATGAGACTCAACAAATGCTGTCATATTTCATACCTCAGCAGCGAAGCCTTATGGCTTATCTAGCGACACAGGCTTTTCACTTCATTGAATTAATTCTTCCATTTGCCTTTTGTTTTGTAGTAGGCTCACAAATTCATTTATTCACAATGGAATGTGTATCATGGTAAGCGGATGTCTCGTCATTGTCATTCAACTGGAGACGGAGCACGTACTTAACAAGCAAAAGCTCGTTAGATTAATTTTGTTTTTCTTTTTTCAAGAATGCCGTTCTGTCCCCATCCAATTGTAAAATATGAACACAAACTGACTATGATGCACCATATCATGGCTTTTGAGCTGACACCATGTCACCAATAATAAATGCATTACACTAAGATTAGGGAGTTGAGCCGTATTTTGCTATTGTAAAGCCCTCATATTGACATTTTTCTGTTTTGCTACAGCTGTGGTAGTACGGTATCACTGTGTTTACTATTCCCACGAAGTCCCACTCTTCTTTTTCTTCTTCTTTTTCTACATTCTTATCTTGATCCATATTGTTGTGGCATTTGGGAATTTTCCAGATGGCTTCATTTTCAACAACTGTTCATGTTGCGGTTCAGGGTTTTTATTTATGTTTTTATCATTTCATGTAGTAAATCAACCTACAGAAAGTCTTCTTGTCTACAGTTCAATCATTTTTAATGATATTACTCTTTGGGCCCTACCATTTGTTAACCAGTACCAATCAGCAGCGAGAAAAAAAGAATTAACATTTAATGTGGCCCACACTTTCTCTCCCACTTTCCACAGTTCTAACCTGCAATGACTGCATCCGAAACCCCCCCCCCCCCCATTAATCTTATGATCCTTCTTACTGTCACATGTGAATAAGACTTTTAAGACACGTTATCCCTTCTCACGTGGATGGAGAAACTACAAAGTCTCAAACTTGGCTTCACACTTGGTTTCACGCCTCATCCTGATTTTATTGCACTCAAATGCATATTAAGTCACTAAACTGGAGGTCAACTGGAGATAAACTGCAATGAGCCATCTGTTTAAAATGAAATGGTAAGTAAACTCTCACAGGTCTTGTTTCAGACTGGCATGGATCACGGTTTTACCACCTGTATACAATTCTGCAAATTACACATGTATAGCAAGAAATACTGTAAATGTACTGGTCAAAGAAAAGAGAAGAAATACAGTTTACTCCTATAGAAATGAGGGTTAAAATATCAGAAGTGGTGAAAAACAGATATTACCTTATTCTATCATTTTCATTGCTGATACACTACCCCAAAGAGAGGTGTCTGTGACAGTTTCTAATGAGATACCTGAACCATCTCGACTCAGTTCTACTCTGTGCCCTTCACCTTCTCCCAAAGGATCAATCTGATCCCTTCAATCAGAAACCAGGGCTTGTAGCAATAGCAAAGGTGTGACATACAGACACTGTATATACACCTGCTAAATTCAGAATATAGGCTTCAGGCCTTTTCTTGTGAGCAAACGTTGTCTGGTACAATGTCTGCGTCACTGTAGATGGTACACCAGTCCCCCAATAGTGTTAGATCAAATGCACCTTTTTGCCTCACATTCATGAACAAGATTCCAAGATATTTTAACTTCTTTTAGCACTTTCTGTGTAGTAAAAAAAAAAAAAAAAAAAAAAAAATTAAGGGGGTGTCACCTCCAGTCACTGCCAATCAAAAAAGCACCACTTCCAAGATCCAAGTGATACTGTCAGAGGAAGTTTTTACCTTCAAAAGCTGGGCTTTTCTACTTTGTTACTCACATTTAATTGGTGTAAATGTGAGCTGCTGATCTTGATGTCAGGCTCACCTAACTGTTCATAACACAGTTATGGTCCTTAATATAGAGAAGATTCTAAGATTTCCCTACAGAGGGAAGAAGGAGCTGAGGTGGATACTGATGTATCGTGTAATTGAAATTAACAATCTCATACACATGGACCATCAGAATCACAGCCTAATTGCCTTCCTCATTAAAAAACATGTGTTGCGTCTTTGTGATCTGCACCAGGTTTCATATTAAACTGGATTATTGCTGCTGCCACATACAGTACAGTATATCATTCTTTTTCTTTCAGGTCATTTGGTGACTACACATGTTGAGTATGAGATAGCATTGCTTGGTGGCCTGCTATATGTTTTAAATGAATAAGCTTCATTATAGAGGTCTCGCTCCTCTGAACTTCAATTCCATTCAGTGTCCAATCCGCTTCTATTACAGTGTCTCGATCGTTAGGAAATTTAATTACACTTCCAGAAAAAACTTGAATCAGATGGATTAGCCACAGAGGCCAAGCTGTGTTTCACAAGGTTCCAGGAAATTTGTAGAACATTATTAAGGTTCACTGGTCTCCATTTACAGACATTGAGAATTTGTAAAAAAAAAAAAAAAAAAAAAAAAAAAGGAAGGTCTAGTCTATTATATATAAATACATTTAATTTGCTACTGGGATACAATCTTCAAAACAATTGCATAGCTATTATATGACATACAACTAAGAATGGCACCTTTATTTAAATGTTATTTTGTCTCTGCAAAAGGGGGTTATGTTTGAACCTGAATGTGTTGATTTGTTTGTTATTCCTCTTGCTGGATTATGCAAAAAACAACTGCACTTTTCATGTAAATTGGTAAAGGTGTAGGGAATTTGCAAAGTAGGAACATGGGCATACTAGAATGCTTTAGTTTTCTGAATACTACAAGACAGGGCATGTCACTGGGACCTTGGTGATGGTATATATTCTCAGAGTGCTATGCTATTGTTGTCACTCTGCAAAAAAAATTACATAATTAGCTTTCAACATATTGTAATTCAAGTAGTCTGAAAGGGAACAATAATTCTGCATCTACTTCTGTCTTGTGTTCAAGCTGCAGAAAATGTACCTAGTGACTGAGAGGTTTTGGCAGCTATTGGACGTTTTAAACGATACAGGAGGGTTAAATACACAATTACCTATTGCTCCGAGATTTTAATCTACCCTGGGTCTCAACACAATAGCTGGAAAAGGTTGACAGACTATTTGTATTGATTGGTATTTTTCTTTTAAGTTGGACAAACAGCAGAGAGATGCAAAAGACAGGGGCACTGTTTTTCCCCTGATTTTCTTCTGCAGCTTTAAATAATCTTGCATAACCAGACCACACTTTGTTTGCACTGTGCTGGTGCTGTAGACAGGTCTGGCATCCTGGAATAGGGGTAAAATTTATCTTTTTTTTTTTTTTTTGTCTAGTTCTTGTCTAGTTAGTGGCGCTGAGAGTGGGATGCTGCAACAGTGGAACTTGGGTGTATGAGGAAGCGTGTTGTGTATTAAATTGTCTAAATTCCAATAAAATAACTAGGCTAAGTGGCTATTGACACAGTACTGTGGCATGAAATATCAGTTTATCTGTTACCACAGAGCCAATCAGTGCCCTCATTATATCATGTCTAGACCAAACTTACATCCCAAAAAAGAACCAAGGCAATCATATAGCAAATAGGTCAACCTGAGTAACAGCAGACATTTAGCTCACTTGGTAATGTATTTGACTACAACGCAGAAGAATCAGGTTCAATTGCTGATTGAAGTCGGGGGGGTGGGGAATCTGACATTGATATAAATCAGCCACTGGGATAACGTTCAGAATATAGAATTCCCAGGATGACACCACTCAATACACTGAACTGACACAGGACTGAAGTCACACAGCACACTGCTGCAGCTAACATGTAGCTCCGCCCACCTTGTCCAGCCTCCAGAGCAAAGAACACCATAAAACAACATATAGAGTATTTACAAACAATAATTCCAAATTCTATATTATATACTATCACCAATTTGTTGTTTCTTCCATCAATTGTCACAGTACTGTGGTAGCAAAATATACCTATTACCCTAACCCTAACCCTAAGAATGCACTGAAGTATACACCATATATGACCACAGTACTGTGGCAACAACAGGCTAATGAGTTCATGGAACAGTATAGATGATTGGCTCTAGTACAAATGATAACATTTGATTGGCTCTGTGGCACTAGACAAACCCATATTTTGTACTGCAGCAGTAGCCATTGCCATAAAACAAACAAATCAAAATAGACATAACTTTAACCCTATTTGCACAGGACTAGTATTATCGGAGGACGTAGAAGACAGGGTTTGATGGAGGCAATTGATTCACTGTTACGGCCCCTGAAGGCAAAAGCTAAGGAGTAGAAAAAGGGTATGACCTGTGAATTTCTGGTGATGTATAATAATGGCAGAGGTTGTTTGTGATGTTAATCCAATGTGATTGTGAATGTGTGATAGTAGTAGTAGTAGAAGTAAAAATTCCATTGCAAATTACTTTTACCATTTCACGGAACAAAGGCTCATGTGATAATATTGGCTCAGGTGGATCAACGTCTCTGTAATTTGGTGGGATATGCAACCTTTTTTGTTTCCTCCGTGGATTTATTCAACCTGTTTCCTGGTTGAGAATGATGGAGGCTGTGCTGGTGATAATAAATGACAGTTTTAAAAGTGTTTTGGATGGAAATTCAGGAGGCTCAAACTTAAACCTTTCAGAAGAGCGACATCTGAAAAGGGGATGAGATGGATGACATGCATGACAGCTACAGTACGGAACATTTTTCTGTCTTTTACCAGTTATCTGTTAAATTGTGAGCCTTCCATTGGCAACAGAACAGGAAAATAATGCCAGACTCTGTTTATCTTGTGCAGATGCATGACACACAGATGAGGGTTAATTTCCAAATCACCAGAGTTCCACAGGTCACGCTAATCCTGTGCGAATAGGTCAATACTTGCCATTTTCAGGGCATAGATGCAGCTCAGAAGTTGTTGTTCTATTACAAAGAGAGAGGACTTTCACCATGATAATGTATTTGAGAGTGGGAGGACAGAAAATATCAGTCAGTGGAAATATTCACCCTTCACTGGCAGAAAGCATCTTGTGAACCAGGCTAAGTTTTATTTACTCGATATAAGGATATGGTATATGGGATCTACATATGTTCATTATCAACATTTATGTACAGTACGTGCAAATACTAACATGTCACTCATCAAGTCAGGTGTTGTTTTGTTATAAATAACTGGTCTGGATTTTTCATATCATCACTTTTTTGTCAAACATCACACATTGAAATGTAAAGCGCTGCACCCACATGTACAGGAAGTGTTTGGCAAATGTTGTTAATAATTCATCATTTGGCTGAAACAGGTGTCAAAAAGAATTGAGTTGTAAGGTTCAAATGTGTTGATGGATTATCTCACTTTAAAGAGTGCTATTCTCAATCACAGTCTGACACTTCTGTTTGAAATGCTGTTCAATATTTTATGAAGCCACTTTAGATCTCCAAAAGCTTCTCATTGCTATGCTACAGAAACCACATGAGAGTTTTTTTGCTATTATGAATATAAGAGTAATCAACAGGTAGCAGAGCTGACCTATTTTCATATTTAATATTTCTTTTTTATGTACCTTTTTTTATGTCCCAGCAAATGGTAATCAAGTACTCTGGAAATCCTGTTATAAACACTCAAAAAGAAGCCCAAAAGATGGTTTATGTTCACTTATTGGCAGCTTTGACTCTAAATAGTGGGAGAAAAAAAAGGGGCTTAGCGGGAAACGTTTACAATCCTACAGACTGACAAATGATGAAGAGACTGAGTTTTAGGCAGGTAATTTATTTGTGTCTTATCTTTTCTGTAGAGATGCTTTTACATGTATACCCTAACATTTACAGGTCACAGTAACATTTACATCATTTGCTTTTGATGACGAGAAGTAATTTTAATGATCCTGATGATACTGTATAATGTAACTGCATGTTGCCATCCCATATGTATATATAAATAATGATATACAGTCAGTCATTACTGGTCTTCAATAGTATGAAAGCAGACAGCTATATCACATAATTCACCATAATTTACACAATTATGTCCTGGCCAATTTTGCAAATGTCTTATTTGACTATAATTGCACTACACTGATTGTAATTGCTACACTGTTAATACCGCCTTTATCAGCTGTTGAGTTATAGTTTTGTTTTTTTTTTTCATCTGGGGTGATTTAATTGCTGCCCCAGCTCAGAAAGTTGGCCTGCCCTCTGGCTGCTCCAAACACAGGCAGAACTCTAAAGGCATTGATATTGACAGTCTGTGTGATATTGTACCGTCAGATCCTTCAGAGAGTGATTCTTGTGTGTAGTTAAAAGCCATTTCTGCTACAACTTTCTCTGGCAGCAATTAAAT
Organism: Maxillicosta whitleyi; assembly: GCA_029822895.1. NCBI lineage: Eukaryota > Metazoa > Chordata > Actinopteri > Perciformes > Neosebastidae > Maxillicosta > Maxillicosta whitleyi. Next base: position 12,282,480 of record JAPSES010000144.1, read on the forward strand.
TTTTGGCATATATTCTGTAATTGAAAATGACATTGACTAAAACACTGAGAATAGGTTGTGTGATGTGCATAAAATACAGGTGAGTGGGGTGGATGATTAAAACCAGTCAGTGTAGTTCTGCACCTTAGTATATTTTTAAATTTGATTTTACTTTAACCGTACTGTAACCAAACCATAAGGCTTAAGTGTATTTACTTCACATGAGAGGATATTAGAGGGAATTCGTTCTGTATAATGTATATGTATATGGATTTCATAAAAAGCAAACATATGTTCATTAAAAAAACATGATCAGGGCTGCATTATATTGTCTCCATAACTGATATAATCTTTGGGTTATTCAAGATAGTGAAATATAGACACCAAGGCTCCTTTTTACTGAGCATGTCACTCAAAAGGGAGCATAAATTGCAAAGCGTATCAAGGTCTTTGATAGTTTGCAGGGTGGGGAGTCAGTGCCTGCTACACTCTGCAGCATCTCCACTAAATTACCTCTTGTCTGCCGTCAGACACACACAGTTTGGTTACTTGTCTTTCCCTTCTTTTTTTTTTCTTTACCCACTAACTCTCAACCTTCCCATCTGCCTATTTTACATATGCCTGGTTTTTATCATTCATCTCAGAGCACGAACCCATATTTACCTTTCCATCCTTCTTCTCTGCGGAGGCTCAGGTTAGTGTCATGGTATACCTCCCTCTCTGCCTTTCATTCCTCTCCTCTACATCTGTTACTCCCTGCATCCTGCCATTGGGATTCTGCTCACACTGGCCTGTCTAATTAGAGTGAGGGAGAGAGAAAGAAATACAAAGGCTCTGTTTTTTTTTTTTTTTTTTTGTCTCTCTCCACATGTCCTCTCTATCCTTCCAGTGCCTCTAGTTTTCTCTCCCCTCCCTCCCTCTTCTCAGTCAGCTGGATCACAGGGATACAGTGCTAATTGATTTGTTAAAAGCCACTCAGTTTTGCATGGTATTTAAGGACTTCCTTGTGAAAAAAAAAGAAACTATTAAAACTTTTATTTTGTCAGATGAGACAGTCTTAGAGAGAGCAGCTACACCCCCGACTGGTTTTACCCACCCCTAAGATTCATGGCATATATGCACGCTGTAACAGGAATTGTTACTTGATTGTAAGTTGAATAATTTATTTGTTTGGAGTATCCAGGTGAGCAGATGTATTCCAATTTACAGTGCTATGGCTTGCTTATCTGTTTGTTTATTTAAGGTTATATTAGGGCCCTTCATATAGCAGTTGTCAACACTGAATCAATCAGAATGAATTATGCAGCACCTATTGACATCCCAGCAAATAATCAGTGCAGGGATCAAAGTACAGGGAAAAAAATGTTTATCTAATGCTGTATGCTGCCTGAAGGTTTTGTTGAAAATCCTATTCCCTCGTATCTGCATTACTCTGTTTCATCTATCTGTCTTTGTGTCTTTACTTCATATATTTTCTTGCTACTGTGGAGGATGATCAATATTTCAGTGAAGTGTCATTTCAGTTTCAGTCCTGTTTATTTCTCTGTCTACATCAAGGATTCAAGATGAGATGTCCTTGCTTTTTCTTTCTGTAGTCACAGAACCAAGCAGATATATGAAGAGCGGCGCATGCATACGACACACGTTATTCTGTCATGCAACCCAGAACCATTTTACCACCTCGGCTAACACAGCTGGGCAAACAAACCTCTTTGCACAACTTTCCAAATTACCCAGCTGCCCCATGCTTCGGCCAGCTGCCCCAGTGTGCTATCCTCATTTATAATTGAGCCTATGTGACAGGTTCCAGCATTTGTACACTTCAATGTCCACACACAGATATTCCACGCCATGGGAAACACGCATTCCTCCATACAATGTGTGTGCATCCTGCTGGTGACTTCCCAGCAGTGATGCTTTGTCTCAGCTGGTCTGGTTCTCCCTCAAAGCCTGCCGCCTGCTGCCACATACCAGCCCTGATCAGTCACTGTTAATAAGAAAATTGAATTTCTAGCCAATCGCACATGACTCATCCATTCTCTTTACTATCTGCAAAATAAAAAAAAAAAAAAATTAAAAAAAAAAAAAAGGATGATGAAATGAAATGTGGTTAGCAATAAACGGGACTTAATTCGATTTAGAGTTGTACAGTCATATTCTGGCAAAGTGCAATGAAAAACATATATATATATATATATATATATATATATGTATATAGGATTGGTTCCCTTGACAATATGCATCCAAACAGTTTGCAAAACATACATAGTGAGCAAGGGTTGCAGATGGAGGCATTGTGTTGTTCTGTTAAATAAACAGATTTACTGATGCTTTAATGCTTCCCTTGTTTTGGTTGTACAGGGGCTTCTGCCTAATGATCTGCATCAGATTAGGCAGATAAATCATTAAACACAGAGAATTGTTGTTACACTCAAATTGACCTCCTTAGTAATGCCATGGAGTGTAAACCATGTTTTTAAAATGCTAATTTCCTATATCACATCCACAATTGAATCTCACGCTTCCTTTAAGTATCATAATTTCTTACCTCTCCACCCTCTTGTGTCCCCCCCCCACCTTCCCTCCCCCTCCCTCGTTAATTGATGTTGTCTCACTTCATTAGAGCCATTTTGTACTACTAGAGAATTTCACATTCATTTACTCTGCATGTTTCATCATTGTTAATTTCAACCTTTACTGTCAGCCATAAAAATAAATAAATAAATAAAATTAACAAAAACTATGTCAGTTCCATCCCGTGAGCTTCATTCTCTCATCTTTCCAGGATCTATATTCAGACTCTAACCTTTCCTTGGCTTGTATCGGAGTTGGAATTCTAAAACTGTTTCAGTCATCGTGAGCTTATTGGTGATGATGAGACGGGACAGACACTGTGCTTCTCAGGCTAAGTTACCTTCTCTCATAACCATTACACTTTGCAAGACACGAAGTGCGAAGGAACAAAGATAATTTTTGTTTTTAACAAATGACCTGTTCAAAGACAGAATTTTATTCTTTTGCTTAATTAGGATTTTCCTTGTAATTCTTCTCTCTGTCAGAGTGTGGGCTGGTTCTCCTGACATAAAATAAATGAACTACTTTGAAAAGACTCTGCTTTGAGATTTCACTCTGCTGCTTCTGCTGGTTGGAATATTAACCACGTTCTACATCCCCAGACTAACTGAGGGTAGACCATGATGTTTTTTACTAGGCCATCTGAATTGGAAGCCAAACACTTTGGAGCGGCGAAGTCATTGAAATGCTGGAATCGCCCAGGAACTAAATTGAGGCACAATAGCAAACCAGGAGTAGCTAATACTTATCAATAAATAGATTTCAAACAGCAGATGGGTCTCTTGGAGAATGGGAGAATTAGCACCACGAGAGAGAAGAGGGATGAATGGCTACATGTTGTCATTTAGCTCCTGCACTGAAAGGGATGATTTTCTTCCTAATAGGTTTCAATTTTCCGTGAACATATAGACACCCATCCAACAGGACTTCATTGGTAAGAGTCTGTCCTATAGCCCGTATGGCTCAAACTGTGTTCTCGGTTACAGCACTGCAGTTTACAGAGAAAAGTGCTCGTCTGATAGCGAATGGTCTTCTGATGCCGTGGTGCATTTCAGACAGATGATGGTAGTTTGGAGTTCATCACTTGCCCGCAAGACCGATTCAGAAAGAAATCTGAAGTTGAATCAGTGAAAATGGGGTTTCTCTTCAGTTTTAAAGACAATCACAGCTTAGGCAAAAAAAGAAACTGGCTTTGTTATTATTATTTTAATCGACCTTTTTACTCACATACTTTCCAGTCAGCAATATAATAACTTTTTATTGATTTTTTTTTTTTTAGAAAGACTTTATACTGAGTGACTATGAGCGAGTGCCTATAATTAACATTTTGCTATTGTACATGCAGTTTCTATGGACCTGTGTCATTGGCACGTTAACTGGAGTGTGGAGAACGACCTGATAAATGTCTGCCCTTTTTAACACCAAATCCAATTCTAATCACAAGAATTATTGACTTTGGCAAACAAACACATGAACTGAATTAGCTGGCTGACGGGGCGAAGTCAAGTACATCCACCAGACAATAATTATTGGATTAACAATGGATTCCAATGTGTCTTCCACTGCAATCACTAAAGACGTTAATTGAAGCCACTCTGAAAAGCAAACCCCTAATAGCACTCTAGGTTCCTTTTTCCATTTAATATGTAAAACCCAACATATTAAGGCAGACAGAAGCCCTGCCCAAAACATACGCTGTGTTATAATGGTTTTCACACTAACACATCTTAAATTAAGAGCTGCTGTGATTCTGCTGAAACAAATCTATATGGTAAACACAGCAGGGCTTAAATAAGATCAAAACCTCCTCTCGATAAAGCATATCATACTTTGTTTGTTTTTGATGGTAAACACAGCCTAAAAAGCAAGCCTCAGATCATTTATGCACTGTGGCTGCCCACAATATTCTGACTTTGCCCTAGGGACACTCAACTCCATCAAACAGGAGAAACAAACAGAATCAGCTGCAAACAGAGTGTCTGCTCCTGCTGTTCAGTAGAGTATGTCCTAGACTGCAACTGGAGATTTGATGTGTGTCTGTGTCTGTTTGCAAAGAAATATGTTGAATGACAATTGATGCTCATTAGTTGGCCTGGACAGCAACATTGCAGGGTTACACCTTTAACATTTTATTTGACAGAAAATCAGGTTTTTGCTTTTTTTTTTTTTTTTTTTTTTGTGGTGACCGATTTGAAAGAAAAACAAGACAATGCTCAGTCGACGTGTGTTTTTGACAGTTGACAGACAGTCTGAGATAGCCTCAGTGTTTGTGTGTATTGGGTAGATAAAAAAGGATCAAAGTGTTATGTGGTTTCACTGGCAGAGACACACTTTACCCAGCATGCTTGGTGTTCTCAGAGTCTTCTTGGCTCTCCACATTAGCTTTCCTGTTGTTACTGAAGCGTCCGACACACTTGCATTCATTGACTGTGGCCAGAATATCCAGGCTGACTGTGCTGAGGCTGCCTGTTTTGTTGTTGTGTACACAGACAAACAGGCTGAGCTCCTCTGGTGAGCCCATCCACCACACTGGAGTGGCCACGCCAAGCCCAGCCGGCTGCTGCAGCTTGTCTGTACTTGTTTGGAGTAACGCAGATTCTGGCTGTGCTACATCTGGCAGTGACCAAGGGCCAGAGCCATCTTGCCTTCACAGAAAAAGTCCTGAAAGATTGATGAGCAGTCCAACCAATGAAACAACCTTGCAGGTGCAGGGAACCACTAATGGAACCCCTAGAAACCTACTGACTGGACTTGACTCATCAGCAAATGACAGTTCCAGCTCCGTTAGAGTTCACTCAACTAATTTTCCTTCTTTTCTCTGAGTCTACTTAGCCTGCTGTGGGGAGCTCTACCTTGTCAGCATGTGTTTCCTAATGATTTTTCTAACTTCGATCCACAGTTTCCCCAGTGTCCTCTTTGGGGGCTTGAGCATTCTTGAACTGTGATTAACCCTAATTCAACCACAGAAGGTCATGCTGCAGCCTTAGTACAGTGTCAGTCAGCTTAAATAAATACATTAAACAAAGCTAGCAATGCATCCTCAGTTTTAGTATCAGCCTACAGAACAGAGAAAGCTGAATGTGCCCTTTGTGAGGCTCAAATAGGTTTCCCCTGATTTTCAATCTATTGCCCATCTTTCTTACAAGCACATGTTCTTAAAACTAAATGTTTCTGTCAATCAAGATGACAGCAGCTTCAGTGGGTTGGTATATTGGTCTTATACTATAAAAAAAAAAAAGATTTGTTGACTCAATTTGACAAAGACAATTCATCTTGTAGCTTTAACAGAGTGAAGATATAAAGCTAGCACTATCGTAAGCAGAAATCAGGAGAGGAAAATAACAGAAATGAAATAGTTTCCACTTGCAACTCTCCCCTCTCTGTCCTAAGCGCAGAACTATCATTAGAGACATGAACATACCTGAGTTTAGCTATAGCCTAGTGCATATGCCTGTAAAGCCAGAAAAGGGGAATGCAGAAGTCTCATTTTACTATTATAGCACTTAAATTTCAACAAGCTGAAAGTGACAAAATTAACATCATCTACTGCCACTTTTAGGATTTGGTTCCATTCACAGTTTACTTTGATGTAACTTAGTTCAATAAAAGCAACAAGATAAGTGAAGTGAATCAACTAATCAATGTATGGTTCATTTTAAAGTGTAACATATACAGCATACACAAAATAAGCCTCCATGGTATGTGTTAAATGATATTGATGGAAAACTGTATGCATCTAGATAATGTACAACAGCATAGTGCAGCAGTCTTTCATGCTTCTGGCAATAGTGTAATTGTTCTACAACTTAAAAGCAAGGCCACCATGAAATAATGGAAATGCATGCCACATTAAACACTGCTCCTGACTTGCAGAGGAATGGATGATGTGGGTCAATTTTTACCAGAGTTGATTGAGTAGGGAGCCAACCATCCATGCAGTGCAGAGTGCAGCATGTACGCAAAGCTCGCTTTAATGAATTTCAATCTTCCATTCCTTCCCTTCAACCACCCACCCACCTTTAAAGTATACCCAAAATCGCTAAAGGAAGTTTCACGATGAAAAATCACAAGGCTGCCTGATACGGCAGTGATTTTGATGAATTTCCTCATCAAAGACTTGTCACACCATATGGCAGATCTCTATTTTGCATCTGACCTTCTTCCGTTAAATACCTTGTTTCATAGCAGCAAGGTAAGCAGATAACAGCCTTCAGTCACACTGGTGGGCCAAGAAAGCTCTACTGAAGATATGCATTATCAAAATTTTCCTTCAGTAAACAAAAAAAAAAAATACAAAAAACTGAAACAAAAGAAAATCAGTTACTGTACGTCCTTGCTTTTTGATTTGAGTTACATGACTGATATTCCTTGCCTCAAGCTGCTGTCGCTGCAATTACAATTGTGCTGAAGAGATTAGAATTAGAGTTGTGTACATAGTAAGTTTTTGTTTTATTAAAACACATAGTGTATGTAGGATATGTTACAGCACTACAAGGGTATTCTGATTGTTTCAGAGCTGACTTCTGTCTGGTGTACTGGTCAGCACTGAGCTCTTTAATTCAAGATGTAATCTTTTTCTATTTGAATAAATCGTACCCTGAAGACACCCAGCTAGGAAGTGATCATTCTCGCAATTGAAAAGATATCTGGAAATGAACCCCTGTAGGTTTAAATAAAACCCATTCAGAACATTTCATTGGCAGTTTTGTTCTCTTTTCCAACTGTTCCAACGAGGTTGGAGGTTCTAATGCCAGTTGTCACATTTTCTATATCAATATTCCTCCCTTTATTCAACTTATCATATCAGATGAGGAGTGATGAATGGGGCTGATTGGCATTGGCATGCTCTGCCTTGCATAAGGATTTAGGAGACAAATAACTGTTGAGTGTTGGCTTGTGCAAAACATTCTCTCTACTCAACTCTGATGAAACACTAGTGTTAATTATTTGATATGAGATCAGACTGGTATAATCAATTCCCCACTTTGTGAGGGGATGTCAGGCAGCACATAACCTGTACACAGAGTGTTGTGGCCTGGGGTTGGACAGCCTGGGTGTGCATGGATGGGTTTGGACAAGTACTGTTTACTAGAGTGGGCTTTCAGAAGAGGGATTAGTCCTCTTCCACTTAAGCATTGGGCAGTGGGCTCTGGCTCTGTTGAAGCAGCCAGCACTTCACTCTGTTAGATAAGGCAGTCAGTTATGGCTCCTGAAGCAGCTCACGGCATATGCTAATCTAAACTAGCATACACGTACACACATACATATTGTGCTGTGGATGTTTGTTTTTTAAATTCTGATTGTATTATAGTCAAATTTTTGATATATATCATCACTGTAAAACATCTTGTTTTGCATCATTCATCTAATTATTTTTTTTATCAGTGTGGTTCATAGATCCACAAGGAAAACTGACGAGGCAAACACAACATAAACTTTTAAACATGAAGTAAATGACTTACTTGTGGGTGGCATTAGAAACAACAAGGGGACTCATAAATGAAGAAATAATAACCTGAGAAGAAGAGATGAAGAAAAGAGAAGCGGAGGCGCCAGACACAGAGAGGAGGTAGAAACAGGTTCCTACAGAGTAATGTGAGAGCAGAGGAGGTTGTGAGAGGTATGATGCAAGGGATTGGATCTTTCAAACTGTAATCACTTAGCTACCCAAAGGGGACAACTCCCTCTTTCCTCCACTCTCTCTCCGCACTCTCCTGTCGGGATGAGGAGGTACAGGCAGAGGATTGAAATGTAAAAGAGGCAGAGGATCAGAGACAGCTGGAAAATGAGAGGCGCAAAGGGCAGAGATGTGGAGAGATGAGGGAGAAATGGTACCGATTCGTGCACTTGAACAGGATAGAGGTAGAGCTTTTATGTACACATATGAGTTGGTGCAGACTTGCATGTGCTAATGTGAAATTTTGTTTATGAGCAAGTCTCAGAGGAGTGTGCAGATTATTCTAAGTACAGACCTATCCTGTTGAATCATTCGATAGGCCCCCTTTAGGAATTGACACTGAATGTGCACCTCCTGGGAAAGAGGGAAAAGTAGAATGATATCCATCAGTAATATAAACAGCTGGAGGTAACACTGGGACCAGGAAGTATTCAGTGCTCTGATTCCCCTGACGGTCTGCTCAAGGGAACTCCACCACCATGCTGGGCTACAAATCTTATGCCCTTATTGAACAGATATTATAGATTTGAATGGAATCAGATCAAATGCTGAGGGTTATGTTAAACAGCTAGATTAGAAAAAAAAAAGTTACTGCATCTATTGTTGCTGTACTTTATTGAAGACACATTTTAGAGTGAATGACTCACTGATTTAAGAAAACAAAACACATCAGTATAAAATGAATATAATCCATTAGAAATTTATGCATACAATACAAATCTTAATGAAAGCTTTTCCTGGCACCATTCAAATGAAAACAAGTCTAATCCCTTGGTAATTGTAACCCATGTGTGTGTGTGTGTGTGTATATATTATATATATATATATATATATATATATATATTCTTTTGTCTATAATGCATGTAACACATAGGTATGCACTGCCTCTCGTGTGCTTGATGCATGTATTATTGCATGAATATACTTTTGAATACTAACAATATGAATTATTCAGTGACCTAATTACAACTCATTAATGTAAAGGCGGTGTATTTGTGATAAAAGAAAGAAGCCTGTGAATCATGGATCACCCACTGTGAACAGCCATCAGTCAGTAATGCTGTGCTCATTTTGTGTTCAATAAATGTGTGGTATTTACTAACTCTCGTGCACAAGGAACACAAACACATGTAGCATTTGTGTATTATCTGTAGATCTGTCGTGTGCACATAGAGAGTATTAGGTATATATTTATTATGTATGTCATGTGTACCTTGTATGAAGCTGTCCAGCACTACCCATGCCTAATTTCCCATTGGGGAACAGTAAAGTATATCTTATCTTAATTGGGCCCAAAGAGACTTATATTTACACCCAGACCTTATTAAATTCTATGTAATACAGAATTCTCTTTGGTCCCCACCTCAAAATTATGTATTGTAAGGAAATCATTGATGGTATTACTTAAAGCATACTAAACTGCTTATCATAATTTGAGAAAATCTTGCTGTTTCCTGCATTCTTGCAAAGCACAAGAACTAGGTATTGCAGTCATTACTGAAAAACAAACAAAAAACATGTGCGACATTACACTCTTCAGCTCCTTATTTCGTTTATTCTTAATAAACAATCAGCACAGCCATATCTAATGAACACAAAGTTGTCATGTGCATGTTGTTTGTTTTAGACTTGTCTGAAAATAGCTCTCATCAGTTATTTTCGCAAGAGGACCCGCTGCTCATGTTGGAAGTTTTCTATAATAGAGTAGTGCCGATGGCTTGTCGTGAACACATTTTCACACTCTGAAAATGTGCATCTAAAGGAAGTAAATTGTTCGCAGTGACAAATTACAAAACCAAAGATGTGATGGATGTCAAGTATCACATCTGTGCAAGCTGAGCATTCGGAAACAAACTGAATTGCTGCCTGGAAGGAATAAAATCCATCAAGAAACGATGGTATTCTTTGGAAATTGTTCAGGGTAATATAAGGCCTCTTCTGTGCATTGCTTTAAACTTTTAGTGGAGGCAGTTACGCATAATGGGTCATGCTCTCTTCATCTCTTTATCACCGTAGCTACCATCTTACATCTGGTGAGAGGATACGGCTTTTCCTCTAAGCTCATCATTAGAAACAAACATGGGGATTTGCTCATTTGATCAGATTTTCCCTCCTCTGCACTACACATGTTTTCCAGCATCACCAGCAGCACCCTGCCTGTCTGTCTTTTTCTTGCTTGGCAGCTGCTGAATAAGGGAAATCTATTTTCTGTCTGCAAAAAGTCATCAGAAAAAAATGATAGGGACATTTAATAATGTAGAGAGGGGGTGGCTTAATGTTTTGTAGCTGCTTCAAGGAGATGCATAAGGCTAGTCATTGGTCTGCTGTAGTAAATACAGACTGGGGAGATACTGGATGCAGGCCCAGATAATGTTCAAACAGCAGAGTGTCTTTTCTCTATTATTACACAATCATAATGAATGTGTGTGTGTGTGTGTGTGTGTG
>JAPSES010000144.1:12293164-12312401 GCA_029822895.1 Maxillicosta whitleyi
GGGGGAGGTGATGGTGTCATGATTTCTAACAAAAAGACTGAAGCAAAGTACATTTCCTGAGCAAAAGGAGACAGTGTGTTTGTGTGTTAGGCATGTATCGTACATTCTGTGCACAGTTATTGATCAGCAGCCTTGGACTTCCTGTTGCCATTTAGGTCTGTCAGTCAGGCAGCTTATTCTCACCCACACATCCCCTCAGCACTGACTGAATGGAAGCGTTGAGGTCGTGCAGTGCCATGGTTTTACTTGAGTCAAAGGGGCAGCATCTCCAGTATGCGTTTCATAGTGTTAATTTCCAGTCTGTCATGCTCAGAGTCTGTCTTGCGGAGATTGCACATGACCCCGCATTTTGCAGCTTTTTACAGGTGACACATCATGTTCTACTGTTAAAGGTTCACCTTAAATTGTTGTCTTTGAAATAGGAGCTTTAAAGTTTAAGCTATGAGTTGCCTTTGCGTTGTGTTTTGTTCCTCTGATTTATAGTTCCTGTCAGCAAATAAAACTGTCACTGTTTCATCAAGTGGCTTCTAGTCTTGTTTATTTTATTGGACTTAATGGGCTTGCTTTGAAGCTCTATTTCCCACTGCTCATGAGTTGAAGCCTACATGTTGAATGTAATTTGATTGCTAAGTTGCTATGTGCCTTCATTTACAGGGCAGCTCATTTATATCTATCAGTAAAACCATTTCATTTATCATTTTTTTAGAAAGAAAAGCTGCTACTCTGTTAGCCTCATGTCTGCTGATACTACAGCTAAATGATGTACAGCATGTATCAATTCGTAGATTGAAGTTCATTTGTGAATCAAATGCAGATTGAGCAGATTATCTCACACTCTTGCTGAGCTACTGCCACATTTTCAAGATTTAGCGGTTTCTAGCTTTAATAATTCTAAAGCGTTTAACTGTTTAGGGGCAATTCCATTCCAAAAATATTGCTCAGTTGCAATTTTGGCACTTTTTGTCTGTAACTTGTACTTTCCAGCTGCAGATATCAGCAGGTGGCATATCATTTGGGAATCAAAATGTTTAGAAGCTTTTTTTTTATGCTCAAATTGTATTGGAATTTAAACTAATCAGAAGATTACTGTAAGATCTGAAGGCATTCTGTAGAACTAATGTGGCATTATTCTGTCAGATCCCAGTTAACTCTGTCTGTGGTTTGGCATTAAACTGTATTTGTGTAGGAGTAAACCACATTTTGTGTGTGTGACAGAGAGCTGCACAGTATTGATGGAAAGACCAAAGACCTTCCTCCTTTAAAGCCTGTTTGTGGTTAAATCTAAACACTTCTGATCATGTCTCTCTCCTTCAGTTCAGTTTTGATTCACTCCTCCTACTCAATCACAACTACTCATGAACTCCCGTATAAGCCTCATAAAAATGCCCTTTATCCTTTTCAAATAGGCTTTGACTTGCACAATGGCAGAGTGTAGCTTTCATTTTGTTCGAACTACAATGCAACTATGAGGACCAAAGAGCTTAGACATTATGGACATTTTGGGATTCTGATTCCAATATGGCTTGTGTCATCGGATAATCTCTAAAACAGTCATTTTTATGAATATTGAATATTGCTTTGTCTCCATGTGCACTACCTCAGCTAGGGCTCCATAGGATCGTATTAAATCAATTTTGACTGTCCCTGCTCGATGTCTGGTTCCAGGCTTTTTAGTTGCACGTCCTAAGGGATCTTTTCAATAACTGAGGCCTTTCAGGTTTAATTCTGTTTGAATGAGCAATGTTATTTGTCCATCTCTGTGAGTGTCAGCGAAATCTGTGAAGGGGACGGCAATGGAACTGATGGGAGTGGTTGATGAAGGTGATTAAGTCAGTCACTTTAATTCTCAGAATGTGGATCCACACACATCTAACTTAGCCCCTGGCCAGTCGCAACGACCTGTTTAGATTACAAAAGCACAAGACAACAGATAATACAACAGACAGTCCCCCTGAATTTTCACCAAGGACAAGCTGTAAATAATTTTAAATTCAAAGGAAATAGTGCCTATGCTTTAGCCAGACAATGTGTGCAATTTATTTTTACTCTGACAGTATGTGCCACCAGACCTTGGAGGACATCAGCAGACATACTGTACATGGTTTTAAGGTGCCCTTGTAGTAAATGTTGAGCACTATCAGTGCCAGGGACAAACCGGCACTTGTTCAAGTCAGACTTCTTTCCCAAAGCACCAATCTGCCAACTTGTGCTGGCTGACATAAAATGCCTCTGACAGTCATTTAACTTAATGTTCATGCCAAATAACCAACATTTACTACCTATCCAAGAAAAAGTGAAAAATTTTCTATTTTCTATACCTTTCTTAATTATCTGACACAATCTCGTGTATAACTTTAGATAAAACAGACTTCAAAGCTGCATGTAAGATAACAAGTCTCTGTTGGATGACAAGTTTTTGCTGTGGGTAGGTGGATCTTTAGATGCAAAGCCCTTGGTGGTTTATCCCCCTTTATCAGTGAATGTTTGCATTCATGGATGGCTGCTGTAGAGGTTACAATCACAAAGAGAAACAAAGCAAATGGATATCTCAAGAGAGTTGAGTTTGTTGCTGCTGTGTGATATTGTCAGATAGGCCATTTATATTCGGATTTACCTTGATAAAGACAACGACATGGAAGAATTAACAGGGTGTGTAGAGCAATCGACAATGCAAACAGAATGCAAAATGCAATTAATTCGATTAGCTGGACTTTCCCGGAGGAGAAGTGATAAAGCCGAACACTTACGGATGTGTCAACAGACGGTGTCAGCAGAAACAGGGAAGAGATACATTTGTTTAGGACTCTGAGGTGGATGACTACACAAAGTACAAAGGGCTCTGAATAAACAAATTGTTTTTCTATGTTTTTGGCATATTTTGCTTTTTTATAGATGAATATCACACACAAGAAAAATAATACAAGATGATTCTTTGAACCTAGTGTGGATGAAGACAGTGTGCACATGGCAGTGTAGGTGGAGAGTGATAAGGCTGAAGGACAAGTGTTCTGTTTACGGAGCTCAGAGTAACACCGTTAGTACAGAGTGGTCACTGCGTACACTTTCATGTGCCCATTCTGTGGACGACAGAAGCCACACTGTCTTAGATATATACTTAAATATATATTTTTGAATAACTTGTCGTGATCTTGAATCGTTTCAACTCCTCTTTGTCTTTTTTTCTTTTATTTACAGTATATACAACTTCAAAATCATTTTATTTTACTCTTCGGCCTCTTTATCTGCTTTTTCAGTGTAGCGGTGGATTTTTCCTCACATACCAAGGCTACCTCTGTTTCAAACACAAATGTGCAGAACCAATGAGTAAATGCCCCTGAGTACTTGTATCTGCATGGATCTCTTGTTCTGTATTGATCTTTATTTAGCAACAAATAGCCCCGTGGCTGTGAAGAGGTATGGCAAGGACTGTGGAAAACTGCACATTCGTCACTGTTGGCTGATTTAAAGCAACAACTAATTTCACTCTGTGTTGGCAAAGCACCTTGGTGTTGGATAGCAACAAATTAGTCTGTGAGGTTTTGCTTTTACAGTGATGAATCAAAGCTAGAAAATGACCCTGTGTCAGCTCATCTAAAGGTAGTCATGCACACTAATAGAGTGTATGTTCATTTGAGCATAAACTGGAAAATATTTTCAATAGTTCTTTGCAGCTGTAACTGACATAGTTTAAAAGCTATTAAGGTGTATAAACAGCATAATTATTTTTTTGAACTTGTCTTATATGTCTGTATCCACTCTTGAGATAAAGCTGATTCTATAGGTGAAAAGATATAAGCTGGATGTTTTAATTTCGCAGGCACAAACATCCTGACTGAATAACTCTGCTGACCACCGCTGAGAACACTGGAACTGTGATTAAAAAGCTCTCTATTACATGACCCTGTTCTTTGAACAAGGGGCAGCACTGTTAAATCTTACAGTAGTGCTGAAGAAAACACCCCTGTCAAATCATCTGATGTAAGCTGAGCTTGCACCTAGAGGAAAGTGAGAGAATGATGAATGTTTTAGTAGCAAGCGCTCCAGGAACTGGGATTTTACAGGCCATCAGCACTGGGCTGAATTGGACCAGACAGTCGCCAGGGAGATACCAGTCTCAGGAGGAGAAAATCTAGGCAGCACAAAGAACAAGAGATGCAAGGCTCTGCTTGCACCACAGTTGCCTCGCCATTCTCAAGGGTCTTTCAAAGCTGAATCGAGGCAATTATTAATTATGGCTGTTTCTTTTGGAAGAAAAGGAAAATATGTTCCAATAATAAGTGATATAGGAGAGGGCTAAAGAAAACTTTGGATGATTTAGGCTGTTTGTTCTCAGTTTCAAGGCAATCCAATTATGCAATCACTGAATTTATGAATTGCCCAACAACAAAAGTGTAAAAGCAGAAAAGCTCTTCAAGTATCCAGATAAAATGAGCCAGTTCCCATTTCACAATTCTGACGATTGGCCCTAAGGATAAGCAATTTCTTTTTCTTAATTTTTTAACAGTTGTTGTTATCTGAATATATAACAGCCAAGTTTTCCTGCAGCAAACTGACTGAGGTTGTCCCATTTATAAAATAATAATCTTATAAACTAATATCTCATTCTAAACTAACTAAAAAAAAAAAAAAAAAAAAGCCAACTTGCTTATGTTGATAAATGTAAGTATGATTCAAGATTGTATGATACAAAATGACCATGCTCTTAAAAGGCTGTAAACAAGATAAAAAAGAAAAAGAAAAAAAATGACCTTAAGCAAATCCTTGGCCTTGGATGCGGTTCATTTTCTCTGGGTGAAATAGTTCTACTGCACATCCTTTTAAATTGTTCAAAGGGTTAGGGTTAGGGTTAGAAACAAAGAATTATGTATCCACATATTCTCGGAACATATGTGCAACATGGTACATCCACCCACCCACCCCCTCTTTTTCTTAATAATTTCTTGAGGCGTGGCTAAGCTAAGACATCATTGTACTTAGGCATTTTTTCTCAGAAAACAAAAACATATTAACTCGTTCGGTCTATATACTCTCTTTCCCTCCTATCTCAGTTTGTCCCATTGTCTTGTCACATTTCTCTTTTCCACCAATCTGTCCCTCTTCTCCCTCTCACTCCCACAAAAACAACATGCCTGAGTTCTCAAAAATATGCACGCAGTAAAACTGACACCTCCAGTTTCTTTCACCTGGGTCATTAAATATTTAAAACAACATTTCTTTTCCTATTTAATTGCATGTCAACATGTTCTCAACAAAGACTCGTACTGGGATAGCAAGACTGCAGCCTGTGTGAGGTCAGTGGTGTTTCACAGCAGACACTGGGGAAGGATGGGTTAAGCATGAGAATGTTGAGGGTGGGCATGTCAGTTGCAACAACACCATAAGTAATTCATAGGTTGTGTTCTAACCAACTGGGATAAAGTTGCCCTTCACATGGCCTTTTCCTTGAAAATCTATTCTACTGGTATTTTTCACATACAATAATAACATAGCAGCAGGGTATTTTGCATGTGGTGCATTGACTGGTAAGCTGGGTTGCCTGCAGGGATGGCATTCATCTGTTGTAGTTTATGCAAATTCTATGAGGTGCTATGTGATATCAAAACCTATGTACATATGTGTGTGTGCGTGTGAATTTGTGCATTTGTGGCTCCAAGGAAAGTGATACTGCCCAGCTGTGCTGCATGTGCAACCCTGGGTGCTTCATCGATCAGTGATATGGCGAAGTCTGCTTCAATGCTGACTGTCTAGACATAGCAAGGTGGTGAAGAATACAAAGATGGGCAGGATTAAAGAAAAAAGAGGTAACATTGAGGACTGGTGTGACAAATGTAACAACATAGCCAAATGCGATAGTTAAAGTGAGGAGGCAACAGACAGTGACTGATATATGTCTGCATAATTATTGTTTTTTCACTCACCTCCTATAGTGTTTAGCCTTTTTTCTGACACATCCTCCTGATGCACAAAACTCTAAGTGTTGGCGACATATGTCTGTTCACACACGCAGAGCACAAAATCTGCTCTCAAGATGTGTGGTTTACGTCAAAGAGAAAAAGGAAGAAAGCAGGGTGGGGGTGTCATTACTGCCTATGGAACATTTCTGAAACATGCTTTAGAAATCTGACCCTGGCCCTGTATCACATGGCTCTTTCCAGCCAGCCTTGCTGATGGCTTGGAGAATAACAGCAATCCATTTACCAGTTCCTGTGTATTTCTGCAAACAGATTCTACAAAGGATACAGATAATGTCAAGGTTTTATTTCAACCTTCCTCACCATATATGTGTCTAAATTATTATGTGACTATGTGTCTTTAGAAATATAATGCCGTCCCTGTATATGCTATTTCGATTAAAATAATTGCACATATTTAAATTGTTCATACAGACCACTGGATGGTGAGATTTCCCATACTCAAATTAAGGTGTTTTACTTGTGCAAACATAAAAACACCCACCTTTTCCACCCTCTGCCTACTGAGGAAAAGGGAAAAGAAAAAAAAAAAGTGGATCCTTCAATGACAAATGCCACTGAAATTACATGCATTCGTGCTTTGCAGAAACATTTTAATGACAATATTTCATTCTAGCAGCTAGTTTGGTGATAAATTTCGTTGAGACCCTGAGTAGCCCACTGAAGGACAAGTGGGATGTGCCAGCTGTACTCATTTCTGCACATGTAAAATCATCACCTGCACACATGATTCTGAACCATAGGTCACCCACCATCCATTCCCATTATCCTGCTTTATTAGATTTCCATTTGATTTGATGGGAGCTTTTTTAAGAGGAGAGAGACACTCTCCAGACACCAATTTAAAGAGGCAAAGCAAAGTAATCAATTCACAAACCGGAGACTGCAAACTGAATTACTGGGATAGTAAGCCTGGTGGTGGTAGGGATCAGCAATGAGAGCCGGTTTCACACCTATCCATATCAAAGGCTTTCAGGGCAGGAGAAGGAGCTGTGAGCTTCTGAATAGTAGTGAGGGATCAGTGATGATTAAAGCTAACCTGGGCATTGCATGGCAGCCATACAAGGGAACTGTGTGAACTCACGCTTACGTTCTTGATTGATTTTCCAGGCTTCAGGCTTCAGAGTGTCCACCTGCTTTTTGGGCCTTTTAAAGGTGAAGTGAAATGAGATTTTGATGACTATCATTCTTGTCTTGATCAGCATAAGAGATGCAGGTTATATTCTTTTAATTACATTTTTTTATGGTTATAAGACGTTACAGAAGATCTCAGAGGCAAAGTTGGCGTATATGCAAAACCAAATAATGTCAGTCGTTTATTACAGGCTGTGGTAGAGTTTGGATAAAAGAAAGCTGGTGATATCCTGCATTTTGTTTTTCTCAACAACTGCTGTGAAAGCCCCATAGCACACAGTCCTGGTCCATCTGTTAAGCCATTTGTTTTTCCTGACAAAAAAAAAAAAAAGTTCTAAATGGTACCAATAAACAACTTTATAAATATTCATGAAAACATATAGTTACATAATCATGTGAATATATTTCCTATTTAGTTGAAGCCATTTATAAAAAGAGTCAATACATCTCTAAGGCATAGAGAAGTAAGTTATCAAGGTCTGAATACAGACAATACCGTTACAGTCTATTCATTGTCATCATTCATCCTTTCGAATTTGTAAACCAAACAAAAAATATAATGCCACCGTATTCATTAGAAACACAAGCAGGAAGTCTATGAAATTATAAAGGTGCACCTTGATTGCTTGTATACTGCTTTATTTACATATTTAAGCACTTATTGTTTGTGTATTAATCATCATTAGACATGAATGCTGTTTGCAGTTGTTGTGCTTCATGAAAATGACAGATATGATCATCTGCCGAATATAATTTCATGCAGCCACATATGTGTGCATATTAATTGAGTGTCATGCTTGCTGGAGAACTTCAAAGCTCTTAATAGTCTTCCCTCCTTCTTGCTCTCTTTTTACACTGGTGGCAGGTTACCCGTTGAGTTATGTAAATCATCTATGATTTGACACCAGCAGCCATAAATCTTCATTAGTGGGTAGGAAAAGAGAAAGGACCTATTTTCTGATTCTTTAGAGCTGTTTTGTTATATAGAGGGATAGGTCTGAAGTCATAGCGCAAGCACTAATCTGCACCTTGCTACTAACTAAAGAGTATTATTGATGGCTTTTACCCTAATTTAAATAAAAGTGCAACCCCGACCTCCCATTCATTTCCTTCCTTGACAATGTTAGACACACAGAGCTCATTAGCCACCATGCTAAGGTATGAAAACAAGACTCCAAATAATTTCTCATTTTGCTCTCATTTCTCATTATGTAGTTCACTGGGCTCTGGAAGAGCTGCTTTGACTGAGCACATGATATATTTGTTTAGCATTTAATAAGATAACAAGCATTGCCAAAGAAACACTCATTGATTTTTATTACAGCTTATTTACACACTCCTGGTAAAATTCTGTAAAGTTTGAATGCATATTTTAATTTATTTTCAATGAGAAAGAAATGCACTCTCAGAGTGAATATGACATCCATCACTGCATATTTAAGGAGTCATAGCACAGTCTTACAAAAAAAAAAAAAAAAGCCAGCAGTGCATTCTAAGTGTCTGCTGAATGCTTAAAAATAGGCATACTGAATCATCCCATTGACACTGTTGTCCCACCAAGCTAGATAGAGGCCGGATTGGGTGTAGACATTTTAAAATGCCAACCTATCTTCCTCAGCATCTACCAGAGCCCTTTTTCAGCACACACCAGTGGAAGTCCATTACTGTCTGATAGCGCATGGGGATGTGTAGCCTATCATAGAAATTATTTCAAGGCATCCATAATTCGAGAACTGACGATATATTATGTCAGCACATTCCCTTCATACTGTATATCAGTGAATACTATTCTTCTAAGTTTCACTCTATCTTGCTTGAAACATTTGAAAGTGGAGACACTGCAGAAATACCAGCGTGCCGAATGATGTTTATCTGAAGCGAACGTTTCAGCGCATAATCCATAGGGCCATCCTTGAGTGTATGGCATGTGAATGTGAGAGAGACATTTCCCTCCTCTGAGTATCAGATTCATCTCATCTCTCTTCATTACCATTACACATCCATCCACACCGAGCTGAACCCCTGGCTGTGGTAATTCACACAGTATTACTTCACAGCCCCCATCTGCCCTGGCAACTTTCCTTTGCCACTCAGGCCCAATCTACCCATATTACTTCCCCTCAGGCTTCATCTAAGTGTGACTGATAGGGCCAACACAGGGAAACAAACAGCAGGCCTAACTTCCAATAGGATTAGGGGCTGTGAAGCATCAGCACAGGCGCTCTCTCTCTCTCTCTCTCTCTCTCTCTCTTTCTCCCTCCCTCTGTTAACAATAGACCAGTTCTGCATGCATGTAGGAGTTACTTTAGTGAAGTTGCCGTGGATGAAATAGACTTGAATAAATGCAGGCTACAATGAAAATCTCAGAGCCACAGCAAATTTTATTAGCTGGTCAACAATGCTAGTGGGTCAACACTCAACACAGGGGATTGCTGTAACAAATGTAGTAATGTACGGTGGCGGGAGAAGACTCTTCAACAACAGCCAGCTACCGTTCCCACCGCTGTTTAGTGTCTGCATGCAGGGAGCTTGTCTTGCTCCTCTATTATTCACACCCACCAGTGACGCCATGTTATAGAGGAAGCACACGCTGTTACAAAATGAGATCGGGGTTAGATTTCACGAGGCTCCTGAGTGCTCTTACTGTACAGCCCAGTGCTGCTCAGTTACGGGTCATTAGGAACGCCTGTTCCTGCCATGCACCATACCGGTCCATTAGCTGGCTGCCAGTGGAGGCTGCTCGCTAGTTGAGGCTAAATGCTCTTGAGGAGGATCCTGGCCTATTGTACACAAGATGCTAAAGAAATCTATCCCTGCACAATGAAATATGATTATTACAGATCGGACAAGATATAAGAATATGGCTAGAATTTTTTCAAGCTCTTATATTCGATTTTTTTATAGCATGTGTCAAAACTGAGCATCATGCTCAAGGACACGTCAGCAGTGTGTGTACTGGTGGACATGAGGACGGACATGCTTCTGACATTACCCTCAACAGACGGGTGATTCAGCCAGCAGTTCATGATACTTTGTCAAAATACACATTTAAGCAGAATGACATGTATCAACCATGACAAAGTCCAGAGCTGAGGTCATAGCCCAAAACACTCAAGAAATACTAGTGTCGACTGAAACGATGAGACGGTTTTGTAAAACTGGAAGTAGAATTCTAGGTTAATCAGGCTGAATTAATCACTCACTGTGTCATTTCTGCTGCTGTGGTGGCGTTCAATCAAAATAATAAAAGGCATAGTAACAGATGATGTAGTTAAGCACTGGGATCTCATGGGATATGTTGTTTTCACCTCAAGTCATTATTTACAGTATGTATAATGTATGAATGTTTATTTTTCTATTATGTTTAGTGATGCATATTATGTTATCTCAAAATGAATCGGGCCATTAGACTCAATAGTACGATTCATCTGAATCAGAACGAATATCAGGGGCTTTTGACTATTGTGCACAACTCAGCACAATATTTGACATAGGGCTAGTAATAAACTAGTAGTCCACTTCACAGGATTGTCATCTTCTTTTTTCTACTATCGGCTTGTCACCATTCTTGTCCCCATAAACATGCTAAAAAAAACAACTCTGAACTGCAGCTACACTCCAATAACTGGCTAATTTAGACAGAGACACATTACTTTTTCTTTTGTGAGGATTTATTCATTGTAATTCCACATCATACATTATCACTTGCATGTTATAAAGTATTGTTATGGCAATATTTATTTGCAAAAGAACTATTGCTGTATCCAGCACCCAAGACAAAAAAAAACTAACCCTAATACAAACAATAGTGGACAGTCAGATACCTATCTGCAGGCAAACACAGACCTCACAGTGTGCACATACTGTATGTGTGGCTCGCCAAGACTAGAAAACCACCAAAGTAAACATTTAACAAGTATTAAACCTGCCATCCCTTATTCCTCCCATATGTACAACACCTTGCTGTCTGCGCTAACAGCAGTGACTAGCTCATCTGTAGGTGTAGCCCTGATGAGAAGGACCTTCAGGATGTTTTGAATGTCATTATCTCAGACAACCTCCCTGTGAAACTGAAAATGTAATAGGTGCAAAATGCTCTGGCATGCAGATCCCTGAGTGTATTTTAAGTGTAAAAAAAAGTGTTTAATTGCTCAAGGCACAAAGGGCTTGTTGTGTTGCAGGTGTAGGATTATTTTGAGATTTTTCTGTGAAGTTCATCAACAACCATAAAGAGCGATGAGTAATGTTGGTGATGTATAAATTAAACAAACATTAAAAAAAAAAAAAAAACAACTCTGCCCATTGATGTGTCTCCATTAGAGCAACACTTAGTGCGAGTTTCAGGGCTGCAGTTTCCCTGCATGAGTGACTGAATTTTATGATTCTGTACTTTTATTTTCCTTACTGGGAGAGAGTTTTAAAGACAGGTTTATGGGTTGAATTCAGTTAAGAATCAGTTATATGAACAACTGCTAATTGTTAAAACATGCAGGATATTACAGATATCAGCTCTCACTGCACCACCATGCACGCCATCTTCTTTTTTTTTTAACTTCATATAAAACAGCCTATTCTGATTGGAACTATTACTTGTTAATGAATTGTTTTTCCATCTCAGTGACTTACCCAAGCATCTTTTTGGGCTGCAAGGATTCTGCCTGATGATGATGAACTACCCATTAATAGGAGGTCAGCAAGCAGGAAATGAGCCTTTATATAAAGCTGATTCAAATGCAGCTTTGCAGTTAATGCACTGGTCAGACTGTTTAATGTCTTTTATTGACACTATTATTATCCTCATCAATTATTCATTTATGGAGGCCAATAGGGACAATTCAGTATCACACGAGTATCAAAACACTGCAATAGTTTATCCATGATATGTATGTTATATGGACAATTTTCCCAAAATTAATATCCCAAAAGTAATATATTTAGAGCACTGTCCCTGTAAGACAACGTACTTTAATTTCTACATAAAGATGCAAATACATAAATGGAGACCTAACTGTGTTTAATTTCTGTTTCATATTATAACGCTAACTGTAGCAACAAAATACTCACATACAGAGTCCTCTCAAAAACGAGACCAGAATTAATGAGTAGACACTGCAATAAAATAAAAATGGCAACACTTTAGAATGTGCAATCATCTGCAGGCTATTAGAGGCAATTATGGATGGCCTTTAACTTATTATATCTCCTCATTCCGCAAATTATATTACAATGTTATCGTAGGGAACACAAATGGATGGACAAATGACTGACTGTGAATGTCATAGTTGCATGTTTGAAAGTTGACATGTTTACTTTGAGTGGGTCTGTATGAACTGTAATGAATTAAAATGTGACCTCATAGCTGGAATATTAAAATGCCTGTGCTCTTTACCATTCTTCATTGATCTGCGCTGTGCTTTAAGGTCTTGGCTCTTGATTCTCGTACTGTATAACCTAACCTTAATTGCAATACGGCTCTCAAATGACAAATAACAGCTTGAGGATTATTTTTAACTTCTTGTATATGTAACAAAAATGAGGGTGGGTGTTAAGTGGGTTAATGAAATTCCCATATCTTATATATCTTCTGATTAAAGTAGCATTAAGATGCAGAACAGAGATCAAGTCCCTGCTTTCTTTGCATCAGTTTGTAGAACAAGAGGATAAGGTGGAGCACCGGATAATATGGAACACTTGTCAGACACTAAATTATTTTTGTGTCCTCATCTTTGCATTTTAATTTCATGTATAGTATATTTCGAAACTGATTAACTTTGACATTGCACATGTGCCAAAGGTTATGAGAAAATTCTTTCTGATTTGAGGAAAGTAGTAGAAAAAAAATCCAATAAAGCTTAGCTGTGCCCTAGAAAGAGAAGATGTTAAACCGGGGCTGGTTTTCATTTAGAGTCTACCTCTTTCTCGCCCCCTTTTTTTTTCCTGCTCCCTTATTACCCTGCAGCTGAGAAAGGAAGGGAAATTATTTGGGTTGAACCAGCAGAGTTGTAAGGACAGACACAGCAAGACCTATGGCTGGGACTGTCTGTGTCTGAGCCAGAGCTGCAACAGAAAGATCTAAAATGGAAGAAAATGTTTTTGTATCCATATTTTATTTCCAGCATCTTTCTCGTCTCAACATCAGCTGCGGCATCAATGTGCTGTTTGTTTGTTTTACCCCAGGAACACGGTCATGAACGCTCTGCTTTGTGTGTCTATGCGTGTGTGACTTTTTTTGCACGTGTCTGTATGGGCTCATGTGTACATAGCTGTGGATGGTTCCAAATATCCCATCCCTTGTGGGTGATGCGAGGTTTGTTTCCAGATGGCTGCCAGTGAAACTCAGTCTTAATCGTCGTCCACACCTGTCCTCTCAGGGGTAATGGCAGCATCCCACTTTCTCTCACTCCCAGTTGATGTCTCCTTTTGTTGTCCCTCTTTTTTTTTTTCTCCCCACACCTACGTCCTCTGTCACTGTCTGTGTTTTTCTCTTTGCCCATAGTGGAGGTGACTTTTTCCAGCTTTCACCTTAACCCCAGCATTCCCTTCGGATGCCTCAGGACTACCACAGCAATTCATCACCTTTTTTAGCGCTGCCATTAAATTACATTTGTTTACTCATCCCCTGTCTGTCCGTTCTTGATTATGTGAATGAAAATGTCATACCTGAGTTGTTTTTCTTGCCCGCTGCAGTAGAAAATACCTGAAAACTCCCCTTCCAAGATCTGCACACACAAACTGTGAAATGAGCACACAGTCTCCATGGAATCCCCAAGATGACAAACATAGCCAAAAGGCTTTTCTGCTGAATCAAAACTTTGAAAATCACAGATAAATGAATAATAGACTGTGTTAAATAATGTAAATATACACTTAAAAATCATTAGTTTATTTATTTAACTGTTTAACCTTGCAGCATTACCCATTTTCTTGTCACAGCTTTAATGAGAGAAGTGGTTTAAAATACACGAGCAATACTAGTAGTGCACTTACTTTATGCAGCGAGATAACCAAAGCAAAAAAAAAAAAAACTGTTCTGGCAAGATATTAACTCCCATAAAGTACTGGAATATTTTAACTGTGACACAGCTTAGCTACTCAAACTATCTTATTACAATATATAAAAAAAAACTTTTCTAGAACTCGATTTTGACATTTTTCTAACTTCCCGAGGAACAGATTATGCATTTGCAGATGCATTAATGTTCATTGAGCCTTGAGTTTGGTAATAAAATGCAAAAAAAAAATAAGCAAACCCACTGTATACTGTAGCACCTTATATATGAGCTACTAACACCTGAGCATTTTATATCAACACATTCATATTAAGACGAAGAACACTAGCAAAAACTTCATAAGGAGAATGTAGAATTGAAGCTAATTTCAATGCAGGACACGATGGGATGTGGGAAGAATTCCGTAAAATGCCACAATAAAGTCCTTTAATTGCATTATTAATTATGCTACCGACTGATTGAGGCAATGAAGGAAATTATAGATTCAAAAGCTTTTTTGTGTTTTAGAGTGAATTTGCATTATTCAAACTACTCATTATGTGTTTGTTCTGTTAGACTTTTTAATTTATTAAAATGCCTCTCAGTGATAATTATCATTTTTAGGTGTGACTAAATCTATCTCACGGTGTTCTTTTGTTTACAATTAAGTAAACAAAATGACAGGTAAACGGACACTACACTGCATCTGATACATTGAATAGTTTTGAGGCCATCATTAAACGCCCATGTGCCTACAAGGCCAATCATAGAATGTTGTTGGCATTTTATTTATTTTTGTGGCACATGTTTTCCATGTAAATCACAGTTCAACAATCGAGACATGACCATCTGACAATGCTGTGTGTCCAGAAATGTCTTGCATCGCTAAAAGCAATTTAAATGGTTATTTTCTGTGACCATCTGCTTTTGTCTACAGCTATTCCTTCCCTATTTATATTTAATAATCACATTTCCATTGCAATCAAAGACAATCCTTTCTTCCCACATTATAACCTTATCATCTGCCTATGGACGTGAGGAGACCATCAAATACCCCGGGGGCTATACATAAAGGGATTCAAATGTATGTTAAGCCAATTTGAACATGTCTTTGAGCTGTGGTGTGTATCAAGGTGGTTAATACCATGACAATAATGACTGATTCTCCTGTAAATGGGATCTAAATGAGCCTCTGTGCTTGGCTGATTTGCTAAGGAGGAAAGAGCAGGTTGGCAGCTAATAGGTACTGTAGCTCACGCTCCCTGAGGACTGACTGTAAAACTTTTTGGCTGTGGCAGTTCTCTAAGGGCTCTGCATGCATTACTGAACACAAGCCTGACCTTTATGTACTCTGTAAAAAGGATGTAACTACTTCTGTAAATCAAGTGAATTACATGCTTGGCTATACATCCTTGAGTTATTCTCTGAGTGACGACAAGGCTGTGTGTTATTCCATGAAGTTTTAAAAAGGAACTACCTAATGAGCAATATCGACGCACTTAAGCTGGGTCAATATCTGACCAAAACAACACGACTGGCCTTCAGCTTATGTGAAAATGCTGTGTTTTAATAGTGTTAATAAGCCACGAGTAAAATGCCATCTGTAAAATATCCATTTGTGAGGCTGTCAACTTTAAATCCAGCAGGCCTGCACCAGCTATGGTTTAAATGTCATCTGTTGGCTGTACACACAGTCCTACACTGACTGAAAAAAACCTCAGCCTGTACAGTGAGGGGGATGGTATTATATGGCCTCTGACATAACAATCAATAGGCCCTGTCTGTGGAGGGAATACTGTGTTCCTCCAGGAGCCCAGGTGGGATGGACAGAGTCGCGTAACCAGACCCTAATGCCAGGCAGGGTGGATTACAATTGGCAAGTTGGGGAAAAGGCAGATACTACGGCCTTTCTGACTCACAGCTTACTGAAACAGCATGCCCTAATATGGCCTGTCTTGTATTTATTCTGTCTCACACCCAGACCACACACCCATTATGCTGACACATGTATGCAGGGATTTCCAGACATAATCTGCCCTGCCTTTTGCGATGCTTCAGCACTCGTCACATCGTTCTCTGGCTTTCTCTCCTGCACAGTCAGACACAAATATACATAAACAGCCAGCCATTATAGTTGGTTGTCCTAACTCTTTCATCACTCTACTATCCTTTGTGGATGCTGTTTCACCAGTGTCGCCATTCATAGCCATCCCTCCAGCTGGGACACATTCATCCTGACTATCCCTCACGTCCTTTTCAGCTACTGACTGTAAGCCAGGAGGGATGAGCTGCCTGTCAGGAGAGGAGGACTTGGTACAGGGATTCATAACCTCTTCAATGCCCTCTCAATTTCCCTTCACTGTCTTGTTCCAGACAGGCCCTCTAAAGTTTCTGTCAGAGCTCCATGGCCAAAACACACTCAGACTCAAAAGGGCGTCCATGAGGAGGACTGGGTCTCTTGGCACAAGCGCACATACAGAGAAACAAAAAGACAGACAGACTTGGCTCATCTTGATAGATAGCTCCTGAGAGACGAAGAGAAAGCACAGGGACTCTTTGACAGCTTATATTTATATATATATACATGCACACTGAAGATCGAAAGTGGGGTGGCACAGAGAAGGACGCTGCAGTGGAGTAGTGTGGAGCAAAAAGGCAGCTGTGACTTAGGATAAGAGGCTGGACAGATATGGATAGAGACAAGGGTAGTAAACAGACAGTAGCGGATGAACAGATGATGATAGATGTAAGAGAGATACAAGGGAGAGAGAGTTTGCCCTGTCCTGGCCTGTCTCTGCCCTGTCTGAGAGGGTTAATATAAGCTGCACACCAGCACTTTAATAATACACCAGCCGTGCAGTTAAAATGGATAAACATATAAAAGATTCATCAACCTGTCATAGAAGAAGGCTATGTTCTGTGTAAGTGCAGGCTTGCATAGTGACCCACAATATGTGATATTTGGTGTTAAACAATACCAAAGCTATAGATATAACAGTCTACAGCTCACACTTCCTGCATAATGAAGTCAGACTTTAAGGATACTGATAAATAGGAAATGTAACGTAACATCTAAAGCTTAAACTGTCACGTCTGAAGCATGGGATTTCAGTAAAGGCTGTCAGAAACAATTTACACTAACATGAAGGTAAAATCTCAATCAAACTGTCTTTTCTTTATGGCAGCAACACTGACAGAATACATATAGGAGAATGATATAATAACACACAAATAGCCGAACACAGAGAAACAGACACTCAGGCGCTTTAATATATCTGAAGTGAAAATAGTGCTCAGTCTGGCTCCTTTGAAAGCTTCAGTGCTTTTACAGTTCAATTAGTGCAGCCAAATCCATCTCTTGTCCAACTCCCAGTAGGCTTGTCAATCTCACAGTCAGGACCTGTCACTGCCCTGCTTTCAGCCTGACAGCCTCCGGTGCACACATATATGCACATACACACATTCAACACATGACTCAGGCACACACATACACAAGAGCATGAAGGCTCCTCTGCCTCCCACTTTGACACTAACAGAACTGAGATCCACTCAGACAGGTTAACTTAACTCTTTTTCACATTACTGAGAAAGACACGGTGAATGGAGGAATAAATGTAGGTAAGAAATTACTTAAGAACAGAAGATGAAGACGGTCTAAAATATGAATCAATAAAATGTCGATGTCTGCAGCATTTCATGGCTTTTCTTC
Source organism: Maxillicosta whitleyi (assembly GCA_029822895.1). NCBI lineage: Eukaryota > Metazoa > Chordata > Actinopteri > Perciformes > Neosebastidae > Maxillicosta > Maxillicosta whitleyi. The sequence continues at coordinate 12,310,969 of JAPSES010000144.1, forward strand.
ATAGTAGCTGCAGTGTCCAACTGGCAAATTGATGATAAACATTTTATTCACTCTGTTTTAGACTAATTTTATTTATTTATTTTATTCGACCTTTATTTTACAAGGACGTCCCACCTTTATGGGAGTCCTGCCTAAGATGCAGAACGGATGCAAGAACAATAACAAAATTAGCCTTAACAATTAAAAAAAAAAAAAAAAAAACACTTTTATTTGAGAATAGCACATGGTATCTGGGACATCGTAATTATTCCCATACAGATCCACATCACATTCTACATTCTGACAATGCTACTCATCAAGCATTGATTTTATATGTGCCTTTTTGCTTGTTTGTTTGATTGTTTATAGGTTCCTATTTAGCCTGTAAAAATATCCATAAATATAATATTGTGCACATTTCTGCTAATTTATTTGTTAAAAGAGTGTTGAACTGAGTCCGGGAAGTTTTGCATAATAGTACAACATAATATCCAGAATCCTCAAACCACAGGCTGTTTAACAATTTGCAGTCTCTAAATAATCGATATGTAACTGAGGCTGCAAATAAAAAAACACTTTGTACATGTAACTTTTGTCATATTGGGCCTTTCTCAAGTTTCTCGTTAGTCAAGTAGATCATAGATCAGGCAATAGCCTTAGCTAGCGATCGATACACACCTGAATAAAACAGTCTAGCAACCGTGCAGGAGAGGTCCCACCCCCCAAATCAGTGATTCTGTCACAAACTGACACACAACAATAGTATTTAGTGGAAGACGAATGAATACATTTACAAGGGCAACAATAGAGGTATTGCAGTGTTTATCCGTTTTCACTGCAACATGAAACAAACACAGATTTACCACAAATGTAGATATTTTTAAATCCAATTAAAATCATTTCTCTTTTCATGTGGCTGTGATTGAACTCTCAATTTAATCTCATTTCAATGTGTGACTCATTGATATTTAAATGCAGTATACATTATCTTTTAATCATTTCAGTCATTTTTTAATCATATTACTCTCCAATATTATAATTTGATATATTCTGTGCTTTCTTTTCTCATTATGCCAATCTTTTATCATTTATTTTGCTCAAAGTTTATTTATTTATTTAAGTGCTGCATATGAAATCCACTATATGATTTTAATAAACTTGCCTTGCCTAATGATATCATCTAATTATATTTAAATGCATATTGGCTCTGTCTTTTTCCTTGTTGAGGTCTTATTTGCAGTTGTGGGCAAAACTTTTTTGTTTAGTGGTATTTTCTGCAGAGAGGATAAACAGTCTGGAGAATGTTCAAGGACTCACCTCAATAGTCCAAGAGAAGGTCTCAAGTAGGTCCTAAATATTGGAACAGTCCTCTGATGGTGTAGCTTTGCAGAAAAGAGTACTTGTAGTATCCTTTCTTGACTTTGAGAAACACCTCTTGTTACCATATTGCACCT
>JAPSES010000144.1:12312501-12329640 GCA_029822895.1 Maxillicosta whitleyi
ATAGATAGATAGATAGATAGATAGATAGATAGATAGATAGATAATAAATCTGTAATGGGCAGAGTGCAGGCAGTGTGTGCCAGTTTCAGGGAATTAAGGGAATTAGGAGGTTTGTTGTGTTGAAGAAAGCTGGGGGTGAAGCAGAAAGGGAGGTTGTATAAGGGGTGTGTCAGAAGCGTGCTGGGGTATGGGGCAGAAAACTGGAGTGTGGGAGTGAATGAATTAGGAAAACTGGTTTCAACAGAGAGAAAGATGCTGAGGATGATGTGCAGAGTTACGTTGAAAGACAGGATTACTAACGCGTAGGTTGGACAGAGGGTGGGTGTAGAGCCGATGGAGGTGTGGCTAAGGAGGCAGCGGTTGAGGTGGTATGGACGTGTTGAGAAGAGGGGAGGATACGGAAGTGGGTAGAGTGTTAACGATGGAGGTGGCAGGAACGCAAGGGAGGGGACGACCGGCGAGGTGATGGAAGGATGTGGTTGAGGACGATATGAGGGTGATGGGGTTGGAGAAGGAGATGAAGGAGACGGAGAAATGTGGAGGAGAGGAATCCATGGACCGGTCAACCCCCGGACGGGGGGACGGACGAAAACAGACGGTATAGAAATGTTGTTTGTGTGTGTGTGTGTGTGTGTGTATGTATAATAACCTTCAGCTCACCTTATTCTAACACCAATTTCAACATCTGTGTGTGGAAACTACAGTACAACTTCTAACTTAGGCGTGTGTGTCTATACATGGATGTGTATTTACATATATATACCCATACTCCATCCTCTCTCTCCCTCCCTTCTCCACCTCCAAGAACTTCGGACTAAAACCCACTCCAATCCCAAACCTAAACTCAGGATCAATATCTGCACTAAATGACTCTGCTGCTACATCACTGACTAATCTCCGATTATTACCATACATTTATCAATATAATGTAAATAAAGTCAATATTATGAACAGGAACAGAGTTTTTAGAAAGTACCAATTTTTATTGTGTATGTTTGGGGGTCTGTGTATGCCCCATGTACTGTAGCTTAGAGAAAAATAGTTTTTCAGTTGTTCTGTATGTCTGACACATACGGTGAATTGACAATAAAACCGACAATGACTTTGATTCTAGAGAATAACCAATGAATTGCTGCATATAGACCCCAAAAACTCACATACTGTACCATCCCATCCCTTGTGTAAGCCCATATTAAGTCTAGAACACGTCTAAATTGAAAGAGGAGTAAATTTACAATACAATTTTTGTCAATTATACTCTCCACCGGCATTACTAGACACCTGAAGACACCCAAAGTAATATATGGTAGCTAAAAGAGGAGAGTTCAGGAGGACACATTCGAAGGAGAATAAAGTGGACGGTGGCTGTAACTGTTATTGTCTCATTAATCAAAGCGACAGCTCGCGTGCCCATCACACATGCGGGAATTGTCTCCACTGACATAAGTAGGTGGAACAGACTTCGAATGAGAAGCTACTCACTGGATGACAAAAGTGTAACTGACCCCTTGTCTCTCATCTATTTTAGGAAGCGCCAGTTGAGCCCGCAAGCTGTAATTTAGCCAGAGTAATGCATCTGCAATTTCATGCAGGCTTGGCTGTATTTTGAGGACAATGAGGTCTGCATGTAAAAAATTCAATAGATAGACTCCCGTGTCATCATTGGTTTGTATGGAATTGTGGCTGTAGTTGTGTTTAACAATGCCACAAAAGCCCTCAGCTGTTTTTTCTAGAAAAAGGACTTGCCAGAAAATCAATCAAGGGAAGCACGGCTGCAAATAAATATTTACATTAAGCCACAGTCTGCCTGCATACAAAACACTTAACATCCCAGCAAGGAGAAAGAACCCATTATTTATTACTAAATTACATTAAACAAAATTGTTATGTATATGCTCATCAGTGTCATCTTTTTAGTTGTAATTCATATTTTTGACACTTCTGTGAGTGTATGATCTATTAAAAGAGAAAGTAAGAGAGCGGAGAACTTGTAATTTCCCCTGATATTTACTAGTATTTATAAAATAAGTATTGATAAACAAATGTTCAGGTAGCCACAAGAAATCAGGTCAGTTCTTTATGTAAGTGCATCACCATGGTCGATGTGTTGCAATACTGCAGTGAAATTTCTAAAGGTCCTCATCCTCTGGGGAACCACCAAACACAGAACGCAGCATCAGTGAAAGTAGAGGCTCAAAATCTGAAAAATACTCATAAAAGATTGACTTAAAGCTACATTTTACGCAGTAGCAATGTTTCTACACTGCTACACGGCAACATACTGTGCATTGTTCGTGATAAAACATGTTAGGATCTCTCCCAACAAATCTTCCCTGCTTTGTAATTTCCTCTTCTACTGTAGCGTCCTGCTCTACCCCTCCTTATTCATTCTGCAGCCCCTCCATCTTCAACCACAATTCAATGGCCTTTGTGCCTCCTGGATATCAGTTTAAAGGGCTTTTCTGTTTGCCTTGGGGGCTACTTGATGCCCCAAAGGAGCTGGCTGTTATTTTGCCCCTGTTTGTTTTTATTGAGTCTCAATGCAACAAACAAAAAGATCAAATATCGATCAATCCAAATGACAAAACACCTGCTCCCACAGTAATATATAAAAAAAAAAAAAAAAAACCTATGCACTGCACAGCTACTAATAAAAGTAGCTGATTACTAGAGTAGTTTCTGACACATGCACACACACAGTAATATATAATCAGAAAACACAGACAGAGCGGGCCTTAAACAGAATACGTGTGTCATGCGATCAGCTTCACAGAACTTCACACATGTTCGAAGCACTATTTTATCAGAAATCCTGTGGATACCCACAATCTTCCGTACACTGCTGTACACGCTATGTAATCGTGGTATGAATGTAAATGAGAAGCAAATTGATGCTTTTCATATCGTCCTCACATAACAATCAGGCTTGTTAAAACTGTGCAAAAATAGGAGTTGACATCTCCTGAACGAGCTCAGAGAGTTTAGTTAGTCTCTGTTCACACAATGAAAAGAAATCAGGTTGGACAATGAAAAGTCCAGGGATCTCTCTACTTGTGACTAAAAGTGGAAGCCTGTGTTTGAACACCAAACACGCACCCACACAGGCTTATGAATGGTATGCAAATGTTTAGTACTTTGCATCCTCTGTGAGTGTAGAGGTGTTGCCGTTCTGAGGCATCCATGCATAGTAATAAGAGTATCTAGGATTTACAGAGGTACTCCACAATAAAATATGGTGGGTTTTTTTTTTAGCTGTGAGCTAAAATGAAAGAAAATGACTCTGCTGTGATGAAACATGTCAATGCCAATGTTAATAATTTATATTTTAGGAAAAATAATAATTTCAAGACTCAAGATTAACTTTATTGTCCCACAATGTGGGAAAGCTTGCCTTAGCCTTCTAGCCATGCATCCACACAAATGCAATTAAAGCTGATTTAACGGAAGACAGAGCAACACAAATTATAAAGAAAGTATATCAGTAAGGACTACCTTATGTCGTACTATTTATATTAGAAATTATTACCTATGATTCAATACGATATGGTAGGATATACGTGTTACTTTGCAGGTAACACATTTGTACACAACACATAATAACAAACAAATGAAACAGATTGTGCACACCCTATAAAGCACCATACATTTACTGCACAATCCCTACAACCAAGCAACACTGTTTAAACATCAGAGGCATAAACAAAAATGTTTGCTTTTCAGTGGGAGATTCTGCATCATCTAAAGGGTAAAACCTCATATTCTGTGTGGAAGAGCTAGGATGAAAATGAATTATTTATATTATAATTAGATATTAGATACTAGTTTGGCACTTAACTCATACATTAAGATACCCATGTTACACACTGACAAAGGCAAATTGATCAATACGCTGAACAAACCGATGGAAGCGGCGGTTCAATGAGGTAAATTGCTGTTTTTGTTGGAGTAGTGTGGCTTTGAAGAGCACTTTAGGGTTTCAGCTCCCCATTAAAAAGGCCTGTTTGACATCAATGCTAAGCTGTGGATGTTCTAAATATAGCATAAACCTAGAGTAATACTGATTTTTTTTTTTTTTTTTTAGGTGGCTAAACTACATTTTGTCACTACTGCTCACAGCATTACAAAAACTCAAACTAACCCCTTCAAATCCTCATATGATCAGCATTTGGTGCTACTATCAATTTTCCTCTGTCCTGAGGATGAGACTCAACAAGCCCTGTCTCACACTTCCATGCCTTCCTTTCCCAGTCCCCTGCCAAGTTTTTAGAAATTCTCTAGTTCAGTTGCACTTACAGCAGGAGTCCTACCAGTTTCTCTGCAGGATGCAATTACATGTCATGATTACGTGTTTCAGGCTAAATATGGGTTGCAAATTAAAAGGGCTATATGTAAAAGTAGCACATTGACCCGGCTAGATGTGGTAGTTTTTATGATGAGGCGATATGACTTTGGGGAAAAGATGTGTCTATATTTTATGTACTGGCATATGTAGTTACTGACATAAAACATTGTTTGGTAAATCATTGTTTAAAATGCAAGCAACAATTAATATATTAATACTGATATCTAGGGACTGAAGTTAATAAATGTGTCATTCCTGTTTTTAAACTGCATTTCCTGTCATGCAGCGTGGTACTGCGCCTCCCATCAACCTTCATGAGCAACGCAATATAACAGGAAGTTGTATTCCGAAATTATTAATATCTTCCAAAATATCATTCCTATCAACTTACTGTTTTGACCCAAGAGGACAGCACTCAATGACCTCCTGTGTTTGACCACCAGAGGACAACACTGATCCCGCCCATAATCTCCTGCCGTGTAAAGCTGCTTCCAGTCCCTCCTCCTGGCAACTGCTTAGCAACGTGAATTAAATGAGTCACTCCTGACTTTAAAAAAGGGAATTTTAAGGAAAAGATTTTTAATATCAAGATGGGACTATTCCTCACCAGTAGGTATCAAGTCAGTCACAGACAGATAGACAGACAGATGCCCTGAGAACTCACAGTATTATGGTAAAGATTTCTATTTTCATATATTTAAATGACTTAAAATTATTATTAAAGTGATTACAATATAGCGTTCTGAAATTATGCAAAGGTAGTAATGTATTATATAGCAGAGATATGAGGTAAATATATTTATGCCCTTAGTCTGACAGATTTATCTGACTACTAGAGGGAGTAGTAGACAGTCTCCTATTGAAAGGAAAACAAATGACTCAGACTGAGAGAAATTTGATGTTAAGAAATACCTTTTAGAGTCAAAGAAAATGACAAAATGATAGCAGCACGAAGCACTGTTGTTTTCTACTCTGGATACAGCTCTAAATGGAAAGAACTGAGTTTGATGCTGAAGTTTAAACTAAACAGGTGAGTTCGATTATGACGCTTATGAAGGTATAAAGTGTGATGTGTTATTGCTTTCGCTAAGTTGCAGTTTGTTGATCCAGACTGAACTGTGACAGTTCTGACCATGTTTTGTTGGATTCCAAACGGCTCTTTAAGTGTGTCCATTGACAACACAGAGGTGAGTGTGAGGTATCTGTTCTGATATGATAGACTTTATTTTTTTTACAGTGCTCCATACATATATTCATTATCATTAGTGAAAAGAGCAAACTCTCATCTTGCTCTTTAGAGTTTCAGTTATCAATACTACATATAAACTTCAAAGATGGCAATGTTTCTACAGGGTCATAAGGCCAGTTAACTTCCTACAGAAAATTAGAAACTTTATAATTTAACATAAGAGTGAAATTGCTTACTGTAAGCAGTTAATCTATAAGAGAGACTGGTTCAATTCTTCAAGGTGACATGGATGCATGTGTTAATACCTCACACACTTTCTGACCTCGGCTCAAGTATAATTGGACCAGCCAGGCCTGTCCATCCATTCTTTATTGGTGCCAGGGAGCTTCAGTTTTTACTCCTTTTCTTCTAGCTCACTCACACTCGCACATACCTTTCCGTTATCTCCTGGAGCTATCTCAACCATGTATTATGCTCAGTGTATCCACAAACAGTGAGCCATTTCAGCAAACAACACTGAGCTGCATTTCAGCAAGCTATTTACAAATATTAGCATTAATGCAAAATGTATTAGGAATAGATAAATGGAGATGAAGGTGGGAGAGTGTTATTCTCACTCCCTGAACTCTTGCCAGTTAAACTATTTCTACAGTGTGTCAGGTTGAGTGGAAAGGACAAGCACGGTGAATTCTTATGAGGGAGAGTAATTAGGAAATTGGAATCTGGCTTGTATAGAGCAGAGTGCATACTGAATAAAATAAACTGAGAGTGTGTTGTGCTGCTGTTGAAGTGGGCCGTGTCACACACAGAGTAAATGTGATGAAGTTGAGTTAGACAGCTATGGGAGAGTTGACTTTTCCTGAATGCCACTGTAGAGGATAACTAAATTATGCAACCCATTTCCAGTGTCTCTCATGGGGAATCCTTTGAATCAAATCCTGTCTTGCAGGCATATCAGAGCAGTGCAGGACTGTGTTTCAGAAAAGTATCACCTGCAATTTCTAAATCCTTACGAAAAACTAATCTGGAGACACATCTTTCTTTGCCGTCGGAGTATTAGGATTACATGTTTAATTTGTAATTATCTTCTACTTAAATCTGTCTCAATCTCATTATGGGACACAATGCACTGCATTCTGGGAATCAGTTACCCCAGGTGCCTGCATCATGTTTTGGTCTGACTTAACACAAAAATAATTGGTAGTATAACCAGCTTACTACCACAGCCACAGTTAATTTTGGGGAAGTACATTTGACTGCAGAAAATGAGACATTTGTATTTTAAAACCCATGATGGAGGATCATAAAGAAGGAATAATGCTAGTTAGAAATGAAGACCTTCTAACCCAAGCAACAGTTACTGCCAGCACTTTTTTCTTTGGGGACTTTTAAAAGTTTTTGCAAACCCATGATAAACAGAACTTTTATTGTACTTTCTGCATGACGGACCTTCACAGGGCAATTTCCTTTGTAGAGTTCACTGTGATTTTTTAAAGGTGTCTTTAGAGAGTGGCTGCGATAATTTCCTGAAAGGGCATCAAAAATGGTTCCCCTTCAATCCCCGAATCATCCATCATGCAATATTATTTTTTTATCAATAGTTTTATCAATAGTGGGCAGCATGAATAGTTCAAAAGTTACAGAATTATTTTTGATACGTTCCTCAGTGCTTCTTCTGAAAAGGAAGTGTCAGTTTCAGAATGGTTCATGGGATTCTTTCCTTCAATGTAGACTTTATATTGAAAACCAAGAGCAATTCCACACACACACAAAAAAAGAAAGAAAAGCATATATGTACAACACACCATGTCCATTTACCTCTACATTTGTCTTCCCTCACCATTGGAAATCTTGCCAAAATATTTGTAGTTCTGAGTGGTGGAGATTGAGAGGTGAAAACAGTGTCATCAGGAACCAATCTTGGTTCAATATAGAGGGGATCTAGGCTATGGAAGAATAGTCGGGGGGTTGAATAGTTGTTTAGCAAAGCACACAAATACTGCTTTGTCTGCTGCTATGTGTAGAAATGTCTTTCACCTCTTGGACAATTACACGGAAACATAACCTCCATCAGTAATAAACTTAAAGCCTGGGTTGATGGCCAGTAACAGTATCTCCAGTTTATTAAATCAAAAAGGGAATTGGCTGCTCTTCATCACAGGTTGTAATATTACCTCAAGCCATTTATTTTCTTCTCTTTAGCCTTATGTCATTTATATGGGGTGACTTTGAATCCCGGATAGACATTTTACAGTTGCAGTAGGCAATTTTAGAATAATATCCCCTCTAAACTGCAATCCAATGTCACTGAGAATGGCACTTAATATTCCCAAACAATTCATTACATTTCTGTCAATCTTCATTCTTTTCCCAGTCGCAGCCTAGATATCAAGGTCACTGTGTTCAGCTCATTCAGTGCAATGTTGTACGCAGTGCACAGGTCCACTGATCATGGCCGGAGCATTTATTAGGAACCGAGTCATGTGACCAACAGCGGCAGTAGTAGATTAGAGTGGGCAACACTGGTGCGACTGACTATTGATACATGAAGTCCTTGAAGTAAACGTTGCTATTGTAGAGATAATTGATTATATTAGGATAATGTTGTGGTACACTGCTTCCACCACAAGTTGCAGATGGATATTTTTGTCCTCAAAAAAAACCTGTGATACAGTGAAGGGACTGGCAGGAAGATCATTACAGAATAGACGGTTCTGTCGTACATTGTACAAACAAAACAATTTCTGAAAGGGCGAGAGACGCAAAGGTCTTTTCTCCAATGTTCTTCAACTTTTTATTTCAGTATGCTACAAGTGCTTGCCTGGGAGCAGACGAGACAACATGCAAGGCCACTTCTTCAGAAAGTCAGCAATCTGCTTTCAGCTTGCGTCTTGAATCTAAACAGTTCTCATTGTCATATTGAAATAGAGCTCTTTGACCAAGCTTTCAATGCAAGGATGCTATCTTCTCCCTCAAAACATTAGTGTAATTACTGGGATCCATAATTCCAATAATGAATTGACGCTCTAAAGCATCAGCAGCATCATACAGTTGGAGAAAAAATATTAAACCACCCCTTGTTTTATTCAATTTCATGTTCGTTTTAATGCTTGGTACAACTAAAGGCACATTTGTTTGGACAAATATAATGATAACAACAAAAATAGCTCATAAGAGTTTAATTTCAGAGCTGATATCTATCCATTTTCCATGTTTTCTTGATAAAAACCAAAATCATTTCAGTTTTTACATCAATATCTATGTCATTATACTGACAAAAACAGGACTTTTTAGACATTCCATGTTTTCTTTTCTGTCTGTTTTAGTCACATGATATACATAGGAGTTAGTACTTGATTGCATAAGCATTGTTTTCGACGACTTTTGATGGTCTAATATTTTTTTTTCTACAACTGTATGCTACCACTGCTATGTTGGACTGTTTGGCTGAAGGCGCTACACACTTTTCTGCACATCAGGACAACATCAAACATGTACCCTTCCATCAGAAATAAACAAGGTGATGTGTTCCATTGGCCTGGACTTGATGTACTAAAATAAACTGTTTGTGCCATTTTCTTCACTAAACATTTATGCCCATGCACAGTGATCTGAGTATCTAATGTATAGTTTGCTCAATCACAGACCAGTCTTCATCACTCCTAGAACACGTTAATGTCTGTCCTGGTGAGCCATCTTGGCAAACGGTACATACAGTCCATTTCCTAGGTCTGCCTGAGCGACTGTGATTCACTGTTGGATGATTCTTGTAAAACCTCTGAATGACCTTGGACATTCAAGATGTACTGATCTTCTTGTATCCTTGGGTGTTTTTATATGAAGGGCAACAGTTTTGTCCTTAAGATGTTGAGTGAGTTGTATGCCACAAGGTGACATGATGACAAAGTGCTTTTCTTGTGTTTCAGAGGCATGGAATTTACTTAGAATTTACTTCCTTCTGTTGCACAGTATAGTGAATATAAACAAATATCTTTCATAGAAAAAACATCTTACAATGTTTGATGTTTTTTAGATAAGTATCCAGGATATACAGGATATTGTCACCACAGAAATCTTAAGTGGATATGTGTTTAGTTCTGTGGATAAAGTGCAATGAAATCCAAAAATATCCAATTGCATAATAAAAACACGTGAGAAATAACTTCAACCTACTCTTCTCGATGCCTATGTTGTGACTGCTTGGACTTGTTTTTATGCCAGAGGTCCTGAATGTTAGTGTTATGACCATAATCATCAACACAGATGAGCCAGTTTTTTGTATTTGTATATCTTTGTTTTGTTTTGATGTTCTGTTTTCCCTTTTGATATGTTAGTGTTTACGTGGATGTGCTTGTGGGGATGCCACCTGGATGAGATGGGGGGGCAAGTTCACAGCTTTTGTAAGAAATTCTTAAATAATGATGTTAGTGTTGTTGATATGAAAAAAAAAGATAAAACTGTAAATAAATAAAAAGAAAGAAATAACTTCATAACCAGGCAAGCATAGCCCGTGGGTTGTTAAGTGTTGTGAGTAACATATGCATAGCGCATTAAATCTTCACTATTTGGTTCTGTGAGACATTCCACAGTCTGAAAATGAACAGTGATTTTTTATTTCAGATAAAACAACCCGAGGATTAGTTGGTAAAGTGTGAAATACAGCATTAGAAATAAGGACATTAAACTAATGTAAAACATTGCGACAGCTTCAGAAGTAATGATGTAAGAGCTAATGAAATATAGAAAATCTGCTGATATTACTGCAGTGTCTTTGTTAGAACCATAGCAGGTTAGTTATGCCATTAAGCAAATAAGCAATGCATAAAAGATTTTCCTTAAACAGATCTTGAGAGAGCCTAATTTTTATGCTTATTTATAGTCACGGAAAGGTATTTATACTGTGCTGACGTGCTGCTTTTCCCCAATATTTTTTAGCACAAAGTCATTTACATGCAAAAAAAAAAAAAAAAAAAACAGGAGTCAGTTGTACCTTTGGAGGAAATCTGCCATGTTTTGTCCACTGTGGGCCCTATGCTGGTGTTGGCAGGTGTTCCTTGGATCTATCTGCATGCATACAGGCACATACACACTCATGAGTGGGTGAGACAGTTTCTTTGCCATTTTATACATTCCAGCAGACATGTGAAACATTATCATTCTCCAGACCCAACTGAGTACTTTTGCACTTCTCCAGAGACTACTTCTATATACAGGAAATGTGGAAGCAAATGGATGGAACGGTCCATGAATATGTTACATGCAGGGTCATGTCCTTCCTTTGGTCATGTGAAAGAGTATGTACATCTTGCTACAGTGGAATAGCTTCAACCTCGCTATGAGATTCTTTACAGGCTCTTTGAGGCTCCCCTATGTGTAACGCCAGTAGGCAGAGTCAACACTGTGAAATGTGATGTGAAAGCTATTGTGAAGCCATGCAAGTTATATTAATCATCACTGTGGCACATTATGTAAAGGAGTAATTTCAGTTTTAAGAGTTTTAACTGTGGTCTCTAAAATGTCTGAGGGAAAAGAATGCTATTGAAGGTTACTTCATGTTTAAAATGAAATACAGATTTTCAGAAAATCAAGTCCGTTAAGCAGTAGTATTATGGAAGAACGCTACAGCAGCATCTTTTTATATTGCTGCTGATTTCTAATCTCATCTGTGCATAAAAGCAATCCCGAATGAGCACAGTTGTGTATTTTTAGACTGACTTGCATACAGTGTAAATGAATGCATTTGATTCAGTATTTTATATTCAGCTTCATGTCAAAATTTAGCCAGCTGCTGTTTATTGTATATATTGGTTTCTTGTGCAAAATATAAAACACTGTGTCTGTATTTAACTCATAGAAGATCTGGATGTAATGCTCTCATGGGGATACTGATCAAACACAAGCACACTTGACACTGTGTTTGCTTTTGTTGTGACACCACACAACATTGATTGTACTGTATTAAAAGGACAACGCACTAATGGCACTGAAGCTCAATAATAATTCACTCTATATGCCCACACAAGCATCTGTGTTGTGTGTGTGTGTGTGTGCATATTTGTACGCATGCTGTGTTCAAGGAGGCCGGTTTCCAGCTGTCAGGGAGTGCAGCCTGCAGTCAGTCAGGGGGAACAGGTCTGTGTAAGCTGCCAGTCAGACCCAGCATTGCAACTGCTGTCCCAACAGTAATGATGATGGGGGAGCATATCCACCACTACGGGAGCTCATTAAGGGAAAATAATTGGAGTTTGTTAAAAACAACAGTCCTCAGGCTTAGACAGGTATTTGTCCACATTTGGAAAAACACAGAAAATACTGTGCACTTCCACAGATGCATAATAGGTGAGGGTTTTTTTCATACAACAGTGTGAGTGACAGTGGAGGCAAGGTGGGTGAAATGCCTTGCCCAAGGACACAAAGGCACATGACTAGGACATGGTGCAATTTAAACCACCAACCCTTTGGTTAGTGGACATCCCACTCTACCTCCTGAGCTATGGCTGCCCTTCCATAGGCGCATTCTCTGGACTCAAGCTGTCACTCAGTCGTCTCATTCAGCTTTCAACAGCTCATCTGCTATCGGCAGCCGCAGTAAAGCAGTAACTACAGCCTCTCATCCATAGAATTCTGAAAGCCTCTTCTGATTCACTGCTTTTACCCATCACTGACAATCACCATAATTATTACCGCTCTCACAAATAAGTGAGAGTTGGGTATCATTTAATGGTGCAATCTAAAATTAAACACAACACATGTAAACACTGCCATGGAAAGGGAAACATGTAATTACTGGTAATTATAGAGCAGGATTCTACCAAGGCAAAGTCAATCAACCTCCAGTGCTGACGAGGAAGCTGCTGATCACCAGAGCTTAAACCACAGAAGGTTTATCCCACAGTAGCTACGTATGCCAAAGAAAGTTAGTGTTCTGGGAATTTTCTGTCATTATTAAATATTAATTTCTAGGATGACAAATGTTAGAAAACCTTTTTTTCAGATAGTGATACAAAAATGTAGCCCCATGAAGGTACTAGTTAAACTGGCATGAAGCACCCTAATCTGCCTTAATGTTTCAGAGTGCAGTTACATGTCATGAGGTGATTATGAGACTTGTTCTCCTGTTCCACATGTTCTTTCTAAAGCAGCAGGGGTTCAGATCCTCTCAATGTCTGACTCAGCCGTAAGTCAATCTCAAACTTTTACCTAGACAGAAGGATTAGTCAGACATCATGGTATAAGGTATAAGTCACATTTATGACAGATCCTGTTCAGCCCAGGAAAACTGAACATGAGTGTGAATTAGAATGTCTGTTGGACATCTGAACACACTCACTTTGTCTGCATTTAGTTAGAATAGATCTTATTATCCAAGACAAGGTCAAAGAAAAATTGAATTTTCAGTTTATTACAAGCTGTTCTGTTTAAAGTTCATCAAAGGTCTGTTGGATACAGTGTGTTGAGGACATTTGGCTAGAATGTGGGTATGGGATTGAGAAAGTAACTAAGTTTCTTTAACCTTGTTTGCAGTTTTGTAATAAATACAGACCGGATGAGTTTCTGTTTGTGTACTGGCAAGGTCCTGCTCTGTATCTGCACTTTGTGGCATTCAGCAATTTTGAAGATGAGCTGAAAATACTATTGCCAAAAATGCTCAGCTGTAATGGAGCATGGCAGAACCACTGGCACTTCTTCAGCTCAGACAGCTTAATTCATACAGGAAATACAAATATAATGTGGCGCAGAATAAAAATGAAAAGAAAAAAAACATCAAGGGATCTTGCATTTAATGTCTAATATTGCACATGTGGAAGCTGCTCTGTATGGTGATAAAAAATTTAAGTCCAACTTCTGGCAAATTATCAAAGATTTGAGACTGTAATTACTGCAACAGCGTAGGTTTTTGGTGTTTTGGGAATTAAAGGCACCAGTGTTTAACACAATTTGTATGTTGTGTCCACTCAGTTTAGACCACCAAAGACCATCACATTAAAAAAAAAAAGAGAGAGAGAGAGAGAGACTTTCTGTCCAGAAATGATGATAAGCTGTCTTTTTTTTTTTTTTTTTAATTTCTTGAAGAGCTGGATGTTACTCATAATCAGAGTTGGTCAGACAGTCCCTCCTTGGTACTTTCCAGTCAATTGTTGAATTAAAAAAAAAATAAAAAATATACCGTAAAGTGGACCTCTTCATGGCTGAGAAAAAAAAGAATATTGGTCATAATCTATAAAAACCTGTTTTAAGTCATGCATGACATTGCAGCAGATGGCACATTTAAAGAATTGTTATGAGTTCATTACCTCAATGTCAAGCAGCTCTGCCCTCAAACTGAGAAACGACTGTGTGCCTCTGCTGTCCTTTTTTTAATTGAGGTAAACTTTACTGGATTACCACATGTAATGACTTTAAGCTCATCAGACATATGTCAATCCTCCACCATCCAAAACACATCTTGACTTTTTGTAAAATGTCACACTTACAATGTTTAGAATAAGGACAAATCTGTGATGATCGGTATGTTCAGCTGTTGCACTTTGCTTTTTAGTGTTCAGTGTGTCCTGTCTGCCTCTGGTAATTTCATTGATTTCCAAAGTGTCTTCCACTAACCCACAGAGAAAGGAAAAGTGACACGTTCAGTTCAGTTTTGTGCAACAACATCAATAACCAGAGCAAAGAGGAAGAATTTCTCCAGCTGAGAATAAGGACGCATTGCACCTGCAAATCTAAAGACAGCATGTTTTGTAGCTCCCTAGTATTTTGGTCTTTTTAGGCAGCTGCTGTGATAAATTGGCATGTTTTCTTCTTGGGCGGCGCATTTCTCCTCGTATTGAACATAGATGCAAATATTGAGGCTAGAAAGAATCATTTGCCATTTGATTTTGTAGTTCTGACACCAAAATCTTTACCGACAACATAAATTTCCTGCTGTCAGAGTCTAAAACCCCTGACATTCTGTTATCAGTGAGAATTTAGATAGCTGTTTTTATGTCTTCTCTACTTTTAGTCTCTGAAAGATGAAAACAAACAAAAACACACACTGAGAAAGACTGATCCACATCTGTTGTGCAATCTGGCCTCGAAGTTTGTTTTAGAAAGGCAGTGGTTAATCTGCAAATGTGGTAAATGAGGCTATGTTTTAGAGAAAGTGATTAGAATGACCACTTGAGGAGAAAGACGTTTGACTCTAAGCTGAGGAAATGGGTAATTTCTTATCACTAAAAAACAAACCTCAGTGTAACCGTTGGGAAGTCTGGAGCAACTTTCCATGGTCCACCAGGTTTGAGTTAGTGGCTCAGAACCAGAGCCAGTGGAGATGACTGAAATAGAGAAAAGTACTACAGAAGAGTAGTAGTAGTAGTAGTAGTACTAGTAGTAGTAGTAGTACTACATGAATCAGAATGCAAGGATTGTCACTTTTTTACATGTGTATAATGAAAGAAAGTGTGTGAGAGAAGGGAAATGTATTGATATCAAACCTAACGAGACAGGAAAACCATAAAGGAATACAAATAAAGCTTTGTCTGACGTGTTACTTGTCACATGTGAAGTAAAAATGTCAGGCATTCATTAAAGTAGGTAACACTGACAGTTAAAAGTCTTTGTTGTAAATCAAATGTCACCTTAAACAAATGATGTCTGAAATGAGTTCTACAACTTTAACCACATAGGCTCTCTATGTCAGCACGATATATAAATAGGATAAATTAAACCGCGCCGCATCCGCATGAATAATCTGTTCAGCAAATACTGCAGATAAACGAAGGAGTGAGTCAGTGCATACAGAAAGACAAGATGTGAGTGATGTATCCGAGCAAATAGCAGACACCAAAGACAGAGAGGTGGGACAGATGGCAACATAGTCATCGACTGGTTTCTCCGGCTGGAAAGCTGACACCTCAGCCAGTCACGACAGTGTGAAGCAGCAGTGGGCAGCTGCAAAACAAGCCAATTATAAGGGTCGCTATTTATTCAGCATGGCAATCACTGTCTGACTGGTTAGTACATTAGAGGTTGAATCAGGGAGACGTTACATGACATGATGTACTCATTAAGTCATATGCGTGTTTTATGTTGGTAGAGATGATAGAGATAGAGTTTCTGCTGGCTGTGAAGATGTTCCAGGTTGAAGAAAAATGGATGGGGCTTTCATTTGCAACTCTACTCTACGTGACACGTTATTTCACAAACAAAAATATGACAGTGAAGACTTTAAGCAGTAACATTTTAACAGGGAAAATGAATACGCAGGCAATATCCTCCTGAGTTCAACTGTTTAATGTGACGGTTTTTGTCTGGTATATTTTTTAAAAACTATTTTTACTTGTTGAATTATATTTTTTATGGAATGTCCTTTGCAGTGTACAGCGTTTTTAAAGTAACACCATGAACGTTTTGTCCACTGCAGAGGACAAAAATGTATTCCTGGTAGTCAGGAAGAAGAAATATGCTTATAAAAGTTGAAAAAAGTAGCTGGTAATGGCAAGCCAAAGCAAAGTAAATAATTATCTTTCTATTTACTTAATTTCCAATCTAATATTTTTATTAAATTAATGAATTCAGCTCTGCATTTCTCTTGTAATATCCATTTTGTAATTCACCTTAAAATCTCAATATTTATTTAGGCGATAATTACTGCATATTATAAGGTTTCTGCTTAACGCAATATTTATAAACTGATTAAATTTAACAATCAACTCGTAAATTAATATTTCAGTTGTTCATTCTTTATATAATTCCACTTTTTATTACATACTAACATGTCAGTTATTGAAATAAGATGGTTTATTTAGAAAACTAAGTTATGAAATTATTCATTAATTTTCCAAGTAGATATCATTTAATTAAATCCTGAATAATTATTTGATAAGTAAAATACCAAAAACACAGTGTTGACCATTTTTACAATAACAGTGCTGAAAAATTATTTCAGATATTAAATCCACTCGTCATTTGTTACTGGTCGCGTTTGGGACTGAGTGAGCGCTAACGTTTATACATTTATTACATTTCTGTGTGAGTAGAAATGATTGCAGGACTATTGGATGGGCATAATTATTACACACCGCCTTCCCCTACGTGATTTTGTCACTGTTTGTGATGTACTGTATGCACTTTAGGTGAATCTCTATAAAAGCTGAAGGTGCTGAGATAAACAGCCATGTTTTATTGTTATCAGTTAAGGGTTTACTGTTACAGAGGGAGCAAGACAGAGTGCAATACATGTTTCTGACTATAAAGAGAAGAAGCAGAAAAGACAAGTAACAGAATACGACACTTATAGGAGACAGTGTTTAGCCATAAGTCTTGGATACTCCCCTGAAATCAAAATACTCTGATCATACGCCTCAATTATCACATTCTTTTTCACATATTACCACGGTGGTGCCGGGTTGACGGGGTCAGTGGCTGCCCCCTGGTGCGGATGGCTCCCTGTGACAACGCCTCCTCTTTTACCTCCTGGTCCTCTTGTGCTCAGCCAGTCCTTTTAAGTGCGCTTATATGTGTCGTGTGTGTGTGTGTGTGTGTGTGGGGGGGGGGGGGGTTCTAATTTTCAAATTCTGAATTTGTATGTAAAGCTCTTTGTGCTACGTCCGTAATGTATGAAAAGTGCTAT
>JAPSES010000144.1:12348991-12369261 GCA_029822895.1 Maxillicosta whitleyi
AATAATAAATAATTGAACATATTGCACATGTTGTGTTATAGATATATTGCACAGGTGGAATGAGGTAGAATGATGATGTTTCACAGTTATCCTCAGCTAAAGCTCGACTATATAAAACCAAAGATCAACTGAATGAAGACAGATTAGCACAGTTTAAAATGAGGAAAAACCCACATAGACTCCAGTTGCAAGCAAAACAGATCCAGAGTCCACTATTGGCTGTTGTAGTATTTTCACCTTTTTTTTTCCTTCCTGAGAAAATGTTACAGTAAACGTCAAAGTATGTTTGCTCAGAGGGCGTCGAAAGCCTTTTAGGTGATAATTCCTGTAGAGGCCCAGTACAGTTAATTAATTGACATTACACTAGGATCAATGGAAAAGCACTCAGGGTCTGAAAAACTGCACTTAATGAAAAGGCAAAGGGATTACTCTCTTAAGATCAAGGTCTTCCACTTCCCTTCTTCCCTTCTGCTTCATCTCGTTTGTATTCTGTTGTGTTTTCTCTCCACACTCTTTTGTACTCTGAAGTAAACTCACACACAGATTTTGAGAAGGCAATCAACTGAACTCAGAAAATGGTGTTTTAAAGTGATTGGAGGTCCAGAAGTTGTAAGGATACATTGTGTTTCTTATGATTTATGATCATTGTCTTCATATAAAGATGTTCATGCTCCACCAAAAAAAAAAAAAAAAAAAAAATGCAACCACCCCGACCTCTTAAAGTCAGCCTTAGTTACAATAAGCAGGATTTCACTTCCAAGCTGGACTTCATAGCTTATTACTAGAAATAATTCAGGATTATATGTTTAAACATTGTGTAGACCAAGCCGCTTTGGTTTACAGTATGTATTAAATGTATATGAAGCAGGTGAGAGCTGGTTATTTGATGATGTTAGGAGACTCTTACTACAAGTAGCTGTGTTTTCATAAAATGTCAAGCCAATTTGAGGCAAACCCTTGAAAAGACACAAACACAAAAATGCAAATTATATGTTTCAGTAAAATGGTTGCAAGAAAATAAATCAGGTGGTGCTGTGTGTTGTATTACATATGGCTCTAATAAACAGAATACAGACTAAAAAAACTCTATCTGCAATGTTTTCCATCTAAAATGGATGTGATTCCTTTTTACTTCGATTTGACAGAACAATAATTTGGTCTACTGATAGCCCACATGACCCTGTTATATGACATGTTTTCACACTATATTGGAATATCCAGGAAGATATAAGTAAAATGTTCCCTTCCATTTTCATTTCATCTGTGCTTATTTACTCTGACATGGAAAAAACACATCAAGCTATTGAAAAACAATTGTGCTATTTCCATATACATGTGCATTAAATATGTTTCTGGAAATACACAAAATGTTGTAGATAAAAGCAAAAACAAGTGATTACAAGTGAATGAGTTTCCTCTGCAGGGTGGGTGGGTTCATCCTTAAGGATGAAGTAAGAGTGAAAAAACAAGCAGAACTTGTGAATAAGCTTAAGGTTATTGAGGAAATCTTCTACATCAGTGCAAATAGTCACAGAAAAAATATTAAGTCATCAAAAACAATGGCTATGCAATCAAGTACTAACTCCTGTGTGTATCATGTGACTAAAACAGACACAAAAGAAAACATGGAATGTCTAAAAGCACTGTTTTTATCAGTACAATGACATAGATATTGATGTAAGAACTGAAGTGATTTTGTTTTTTATCAAGAAAATGTGGAAAATGGATAGATATCAACTCTGAAATTAAACTATTTTTGTCGTTATCATTATATTTGTCCAAATAAATGTACCGTTATTTGTACCAAGCACCAAGAAATTGAAGAAAACAAAGGTGGTCTGATAATTTTTTTCTGCAGCTGTAGATCAGTGTCATGAATATAGACAACCAAGACAGTGGTCATTCTTTAAGATACATTTTAATGCATTAAAACATTGTGCATAAAATTTGAATTGTAAATTTAAGTGTATCTACATGTTAAATATCGAGCATTTAAAAAGCTCGGTCCCTGCTAATAAGCTAATGAGAAATGCTTCTTAGAATTTGTTGATGAGGACGTCTGAACTGGAGATTTAATGACTGAGAACAGCTCAAATTAACACTTCCTCACTGTGTATTTATATAGATGCAAATGCACACAACCTTAATTTGTGGTAATTTTATGCTGCTCTTTAATTGCTTGTATGTACTAAGTTAGGTCGGCATTTACATTATTGATTAAAGATTCCAGGGGCACGTGTACATGCAGTGACGTAGTAGTTGTGGTGTTTAGTGTACATCACTGTACTTACTTGCCTGTGTAAACACATATGTTCATGTTGTGTGTTTCGTTCTCCCTCGAGGCACTTCCAGCTCTGACTTCCACCCACTGAGTCCTCTTTGTCTCGTGGTCAGCCCAGTGCCTTTTGAACTGATGAGCCACAATGCATAGCTGTTCCCTCACACACTTTTCTGCTTCATTTCACATTTCTCCTTGCCTCTTTGAAGCCATTAGCTGAGACTGTTGAATCTCTCTGTATGTGTGTGTGTGTGTGTGTGTGTGTGTGTGTGTGCACCTTTATGTACATGGAGCACAAAACTCTCACCTGCTATGAATAATTGATCTGTTGAATCTAGGGCGCAAGAGGTTTGTATGCAAGAAGGCAGCTGCTACAGCAGGAAGGTACCTTACAATTTGTTTTAAGAGAATCACGTAAGGACTACTTGCAGGTGGAGGCCAGTGAACTGAAAAATGCTAGATTTCAGTATAAGCTATACTGACCTGATGGTTCCAAAACACATGAAATCATTAAAAATGTAAGCTTAGTTAATCATTAAAATGCTTTTAGTATGCATCACTGCCTAGAACATACCACATGTATGTATATGTACATGTCCAAAATATGTAAGTTGTAACATCTAGATCTATGATCATCAACAATATTGTATTTTATCTAGCAGTGTTCAGTAGTTATACCACGATGTAAACTTTGTCTTAAAAACGGTATATTTTCTGTATTTACTGAAGCTATTAAGTTGACAAAAAAACACAACAGAACAATTTACTTAGTCCCAGCATAATTTCATAATTAAACAAACAATCTTACAGCAAATAATGTGCAATTAGTTGTGTTGTAGCATGGAAATTGTTAATTCAGGCATTAAACTTCTCTAAGGTAGTCCTTTGAACGATTACAGTTTTTGACAGGTATCCGAAATTATGATCACTGAGATACAAATACAGAGCAGATTGAGACAAATTACAGAGTACTTCAGCATGCCATTAGACTGATTAGTATTGCATTCAATATTTGTATGTTGATAATTCTAAAAAAAAAATTAAAAAAAAAGACCAGATTTTACTTTTGGCTACAGCCTTGCTTTGACCATTTTACTCTACTGTATTAAAATAATGTGCTAATTTATTAACTCCACAGGGAAATTTCACAACTTGTTTGGCCCATTCCACAGAAACATCAAAGACCAGGGTCAGAAGAAAGAGCAACAGCCCTCAAGCTGAGAGTGACTCAGTGATTCTTCCTGTGGTTCAGACACAAGGCCTAAAACCACATTCTCTGTTAGACTAACTATAGTATCAGTGGCCAACATTACACATATTTGCATAATTGCACAGTGACAATTTGAAGCAACATTTATCTGGTCTTTTTTGTCTTACTCTCTTTATTTCTATTTGAGTTGAGCTGTTTCTTTTTCTTCCTCTCTGCTCGCCGTCACAGCATCATCACAACTCAGCTGTCACACTGATACAGACACAATGACTGGCTGTGTTGCACTCTGTCATTGACATACATTGTGCGTTATTGAACAAGATGCTGCAACTGGACAAGCCAGGCAGACTGACAGCAGTCCAGTCTGCTGCTGACAGCGCTAAACTCCGCTCTAAAGTCTGCTCAACAAAATATAACAGACATTAATAATGTAGTGTGAGAAGACTATGCAATTATAGGTTGTGATACATGTAGAACTGACTTCATTCAAAAAACAAAGAAAAGGATTAACAGACAACAAAATTAGATGGTATGCATAATAAGAGCAGGCTTTGGAAAAATTATCAAAGCAACAGTCTAAACTTGTGAATTACCAAAGACTGGGTTCTGATATGCATGTAATGTAATTCTTTGTGTCATGCACAATAGTATGCAGGTTGTCATTGCACTGATTTTGTCCGTTTATTTTCAGTCTATGCAATAAGAGGAGAGTTGTACAAATAATTCTCTACACCTTCGAAGTAAGAGCAGTAGCTGCAGACCATCGTCCATGAAAGATAATTATTAACCACTCCACCAACGGGAATTGTATTATAAATGCTCTCTATCACTTTAATGGAACTACAGTATATAAACTACATACGGATACACTTTGGATGATTTATACAGGTTTGGCAGAACCATTAGTTTAGTTTGGGCAGTGTAGTGCAATACTGCCAAAGGGAGTGCAATATATTTGAATCATTTGGCTTTGTGCTGTCATGATGAATGAATGTAGTTGGTGGCTGGTAGTGTTGCTCCAAACAGCGATTTGGCTGCATTTGTGTGGTGTGTGATTGTGTGAGCATTTGCATCTCAGTGTGTGCATACATGCCACATGGTATTTACCAATATTCAACAGAACGCTGCAAAGGCGTGAAGAGCAAAGGACCAGCGGGTACAGATGTGCCTGCAAGTGTAAGCAAGTGGAATTAACACCTACTAGACTTCCATTAAGTCTGTTAATTAAAATAGGTATTAAACATCTGTGGATCGCTCAGACATCAGCCATCCACAGGCTTCACAGCCTCTTTAAATCCCACCCTTGAAATAAAGAACTTTTATTCACCTGCACACTCCCCACCCATCTTCCCCTTTATTCTGTACATGCTCCATATGGTGCTGCTTGTTTAGCGGAGTTATTTTTAGACCCACTGATACTTCAACCCTAGAAACACTACTGTCACTCACAGGCTCTACTCTTTCTGATGTTCAACTTCCTGCTGATTTGCTTGCTTTTATATGTGTTTGTGCGTGAAATCGGTGCAGCCCACACCAGTCTGCAGATTGATGTTAGAGACTTCTGCCAGTTTTCTATAGAAAAATATTGCTTGTCTTTTAGCATTTTACTATTTTCACTTTATACTTCAAACCAATTTGTCATTTGTCAAGTACAAATTGTGAGAAATCCTCCTCCTCATTGACCAGCAACTCAAACTCACAAACCAGCCATAGAATGGCACTTGGCACACACAAAGACTATAATGCTGCAAACCTACTTGTCTATTTGATTCTGACACATCTTGGCACTATGTATACCAGTCTTCTACTACATGTCTGGACTCCATATTTCACCTACGCTGTGCTATCATTTTGCCATGGCCAGGATGCCGTGAAAAATATAAAACAGTTCAGTCTCTTGAAGTAGAGCCAGCCTGACAGAAGCGTGATCAAATGGTAATTAATGTGCAGGAAATGGTGACACCATTGAAGAGCGGTGACAGTTTATAGTTTTGCAGCACATACTGTGCAGACACGCAAAGCACAATTAAGCAAATCAAACACGGAAAACAAAAAACAAATGCAAATCACAGCAACAACAGCTAGAGTGTTGTAATTTGGTCCTCTGATCATTTATAATACACTGGATTACAATATTCAATCTCAAATCTTCAATCTCACATAGAAAGATGGTGAATAAATAAGTGTGCATATATGAGGACTTTCCAGGAAAGGCCCCAGACTCATTATTAGAAATAGATTCTTGGCTATTTCTAAATTTGTCTAGAAGTTATGATGCTCCAGCTCTAGGAAGTCGCAGGCACATACAAGCTTGTGAGTGTGTGAAAAATCTCTCTGTTTGCTGAAAGGTTTCCGCGCCTCTGTATTTCTGAGAGACCTCAGCATTGTCATTGTTCTCTTCCATTTTCCTTTCATTCACCATAAGAATAGTCAGGCCACCTTATGAGCCAATATTGCCTGCAGCGAGACTGTAAAATGAGACAAAATCTATAACATTCTGCAGCATGCTGTTAAAAAAAAAGAAAAAAGAAAGAAACAAATATCAGCAGAGGAGCAAAAGTGTGGCAGGGCACAACTATTGGTAGAGCTGAAAGTATACTGTTCAGTCAGAAACAATGGAAATAATCCATACAATTAACGAGTCAGTTCATCAGGAGATTTTGGCTTGAGCAATTATCGCTGCATTTTCTATACTTTAACAATATATATTAGCTTTTGTACATCAGTTTCATCCATATATTTTTTTCATTAACCATAATTCAACCAGAAAAAAGGCTCACTGAGATTAAAAATGTTAAAAATGTTAAAAATGCAAGTCAGTCACACTGTTCTGTAGTTGTACTGGGTAACGGAGACACATGCACATATTATCAGTCAGGTTTTATTCAGTAATTCATTTAATATATGTTCAATGTTTAGTCATTGTTAACCACTATTTGCATGAACATGAACATAAACACCTTTTGAGTGTGGATTGAATTCAAATGTTATTTGTGTCCAGCCAATACCAGAGGCAAAAACAGCACGGCCCTTATCAGAGCTTTTAGAAAGACACAGGAAATTGAGTTTGTCCAGTCTAATGATGGGCAGAGTCACGCAGCCCTACAGATGAACCATTTCCCTCCTATTAGTAGAGATGTGTTATTCATGAGGGCAAATCCAGTGTGAACTATGTTTCATTGATATTCTACACAGACACTTCTCATTGTCTGTCAAGGGACCCAGAGCTACTCTCTTTCATTCATTTATTTATCTATTTTCATTTTTTTTAACCCCTACAGAAAAAAACTAACTCAGTGAGGGGTCACTGAGGCAAATGTGATAGTTCCTATAAACAGCTATCAATAGCATCCGTCGTCAGTTACCATCAGGCACGAAAAGGGGGGAGAGGGAAGCTTTGAGGTGAAAGACTTGATGAGAGTGTTAATTCACAGCCCAACCCAGAAATAGCTGTGCCTCTTCCTTTCCAAAAACACATTATCTCTCTTTCGGAGTCTCGCCTTTATTCTGCCAAATTCCAATAGGCCGCATTGGCATATATGAGCTCTGTTGTGTCCAAAGCTATTTATAAAGTACAATTTGAACTGAATGGCGTATTGTGTGAGCACACAATGCAGTTATGACACATTAATTTCTTACATTTTCATTTAAGAAGAGCATTCCCTTCCCCATTCTACACACAATGCCTATTTATTCCTCTGCGCTGAAAGCCAGACTTCCAATTCAAAGCTCTGTAAACAAAAAAACAAAAATCATTCAGCCTTTTATGTCTGTCACAGAAACGTGATGTGCTCATCCGGTACCTACATTAATAGTTTGGAATTTACGCCTCAGTGTATCCATACAGTATATATCATATGTGTGCGTCAAAGTAAATGTGATACTGTGTCTTCAATAGCCACTAATTACTTTTGTAATACAGTTGAAATGAGTGAATGAGCATGTGTGAAGGTCTCCATTTCCCAGCTGCATAATAGAGCACATATGCCTTCTGCATCGCTGACAACAGAGGAATGGGTGGAGCTCACACTCGTCCCTCCATCTGCATGCAGAGGAGAATGAATCATTTCAGCATCTGAGGAACATCAACATCCTAACTTCCCATCTTCTCGTGCATCGTCTAGGATGAAGACAGAAGTGTTTATCCAAAGGCAAAAAAAAGGGGGAAGACGCCATGTTTGTCTCTGCAAACTAAAACAGCTGTTTAAAAATAAAGCTATAGGTGGTAAAAACCTATTATTTTGTCAGTGAGGCAGTGCATCTGTATCTGTCCAACATAATTAGTAGATCACTGATTCAAATGGTCTCACTATGTGCAGCATCCGCATTCCTATTCCCTTACTTTCCTTTCTTATCATGCTTATCATTGCCTGTCTCTGCCACTCGGATCATTTTATCCTTAGAAATGTACTACCTAATTCCTTTGACGACATGCATGAAGTAAGGTTTTAATGGAAATACGTTTGGGCTTCAAATATATAATTACAGGAGTGAGAGGGAGATCAGTTTTCTGAATAATAGAATATCTTAGATGAAATCCTGCTAAGGCATATGATTAAAATAGGCATTGTTTTTATCCCAAAACAAATGTGAAAGCAGAAGATTAAATCTGTTTTACTTGGGTTTATGAAAATGTCTTTTCTGTGGGGTCAGAGATACTAAATGACTACAAAGCTGCATCTCAAGTACCGTGTGGCTGCTACTTAATGCAAATGTTCCTCAAACAGCGGCTGGAAAATGTACTGTGTCTCGCTTATTTGTTTGATAAATAAAGAAAACATTTATTTCCCCAAAGCGCGGCAAAATGTTTCCACCTATTTGCTCAGGCAGGAGGTTGCCATTCTTGATATATCCTCTCAGAAAGCCCAGTAGAGATAAAGTTCGAAATGCAAACAGTTGACAAATAGACAAAACTATTCTCTTTTGTTTGATCTTAAAAGGTGTGACACATCCGGGTGCAGTCTGTAACGTGCTAAAGCATCCATGTCCTGGTCCAGGTCGTGACACTAAAATTACAAGTCTGCAGCCTACTGTAGTTCTTTCATGGCGTGTCATCGTCAATACAACATTTCCCCTGCACTTCAATCAACCTTTTGACTGTGTGCAGCCGTGAAGAATCACTTGATTTAGTGGGCACATTTCATTGCAGGAGGACACATGCATTTCCATTGTTGCCCAGTGGCAACGCTTAACAAATAGGATTAGAGCCGAGCCTGACAGAGCGCACTCCCATTCAGGTGACACACATAAAAGCGCTCTAGCACTGCACCTAGACACATAGAATTACTGTTAAAGGTCAGTGGAGTCAGAGACTGAATGTCAGCTTAGCCACAGTTTGGCGAAAAAATACATGATGGAGAGTAATTCTGCAGTGCCCGAATTCTAGCATAAAACACCCAGGATTACAGGGTGAGTTAAAAGGCAACAGAGGCATATTGATTGGAGGCAGTGAATCAGTCCTCCTCTATGCTGTGAATAATAAATCGAGTAGAAGACAGCCAGGGGTTGTCAGATGGAACTTTCACAATGTGCTGTGAGTTGTGCTCATTTTAGATGAGACTGTGGATAAGTCACAACTCCCGTCTCAAGGATCTGGGGAATCATGTCACTGATCAGAAAACGCCTCAGAGAAGCTTACTACAAGTTTAAATAAGCATTCCACGCCCCATTTAACAACACAAACGGACTGATCACTGCCTCAACTTGCTGTAAAGTAGTGCCAGTGGATTCGGGGAGGGGATTGGACTCTTAATCGTACAGCTCCCCAAGGTGGCAGAATATTGGAAATGGTAATTTCTGAAATAGCTGCCGATGTGTTGAATCAGAAAAATATATTTCGTGAGGGATCCAATCAGCTATACTGAGGCGTCTTGTCACTCACAGGAGTAGGTGTTTTTGTTTCCCACTAACAGACCTTTCCTTGTGGATTAAGCTAGTAAAGTATGACAGAGAATGCCCATATGTATTATGTATTCAATTGTATAAATCGAACCAGTAAGATAACATCACCGCTTTTGAGAAAAAGCACAAAATTAAAACCGAATGCCATCCCCATTTGGTGTTCCAGAATATATTTTGTAACTCAGACCTATATATATTCCCTTTAACTTCCTTAAGTCTGTCTTCTGACGACTTGTTCCTTAAAATTTCCTCCATCATTTTAAGTATATTTTACCTCTTCAGATTTTACACTGGCCCTGAAACTACAACAGAACCATTAACCCATTAACACCCAGTGCTACTTTTGTGGGGGTTCCCAAATGAGTTTTTACTCCAGATCTAACCTTAAAGTGATTTATTACCATTTATTATAAAATGATCTTCTATATTTTGCGGGTTTTTAATTCACTGATCATGTAACTGTTCATAAAATGTCACATTAAAGTTGAAAGCTATTAAATCAGAAAAAGAAAACTGAGGAAAAAGTGACTTTTTCAGCAAAAATATCATTAACTGACAGAAAAAACAAGTGCCTCTCCCCACTGCCATTGATTCAACTCCATGGGTTTTACTAGTGAATCTATGTTCTAGATTATGATAGTGTTTTCATGTTCACTACGGAGCCTCTGAACATCCAAATGGGTCATATCTGATGAACAGACTGTATTTTACACCAAATATTGACATATATTGATAGGATTAGTGGATCAACATGTATTAAACACATCAGTCCAAGCTTTTGATCACCAGTGGCTGTTTGGGTCTTTATGGGTTAAATTAACTTATTTTCTCCTCCATTTCTGTGTTTGTTCATCTATTTGTGGTTGAGGTAAACTCCACTGGCTCTGTCATTCAATTTTTTTTCTTCTCCCTCTATTTTCCCTGCAGGCTGTGGGTTGGAGTTCCTGCTGGTTCTCTGTGGGCTGGAGTTTTCCTGGTCCTGCCCTCGTCACTGTATCTGCTACACTGCACCCAGCACCGTCTCCTGCCAAGCCCACAACTTCCTGTCAGTCCCAGAAGGAATTCCTCCTGACAGTGAGCGCATTTTCCTACAGAACAATAAGATCCATCGCTTACTTCAGGGTCACTTCAGCACCAACACGGTCACCCTCTGGATTTACTCCAACAACATCACATACATTGAACCCTCAACCTTCCACGGCTTCACGCTGCTGGAGGAGCTGGATCTTGGAGACAACCGTCACCTGCGCTCTCTGGCTGAGGACACCTTTCATGGACTGAATCGGCTAAATGCGCTACACCTCTACAGATGTGGGCTCAGTTCACTTCCTAACAACATCTTCCAAGGCCTCAGAAACTTGCAGTATCTCTACTTGCAGGTACAATACTAAGCTATAACACTTGAGCTGAATTTCAAGTCGCAATTTTGTGTGTACACTTAAGAACTTTATTTGAAATACATGAGCTGTATCGTTCTACACACTTGACATCGATGTGTTTGGAGATGATTGTACTGCCTCTTCTGCAGACATTGCCGCATTCAAAAATAGCCTTTTCCATTTGAATGAATAAAAATGAATGAGCAGTTTAATTTTATTGTTGCTACAGTATTATTATCAAAGTGCTACTACTATTACCACCTCCAGCAATTCCAAGTGATTTTTCAAGTAGATCTTTTATCATAGTCAGACCATTTTCTCTTCTTGTGTTTAATTGCTGAAGATAGACTGCCATAACTCCCTATAACTGGCCTGACCAATTATAATAAAAAAAAAAAAAAATCCAAACCATCCAAAAACATGTTCAGCAGACCACCTCTTTTTGTTAGGGTTCAGCATTTTGGTCCAGATCAAACTGAAAAGTCTAAAAGTGTGGACCAAATCAGATAGATGTGAATGTACAAAAAGTCTCTTGAATTTAAATAGACTGTACATATATTTACTGTTTGATCAGCATGTTCTGTTGGTTATTGTTTATTTACTGACCTTGCAGCACCACCACATTGGTGTTGCTATGAGAACATTTCACGATATCTAATCTTTTAATTGTGTCCTCTGTATCCTACCTCAGGATAATCATTTGAAGTTCCTGCAGGATGACACCTTTATGGACCTCCACAACCTGAGCCACTTGTTCCTGCATGGAAATCATCTGTGGAGCCTCAACCAGAACACCTTCAGAGGCCTCCGGGCTTTGGATCGTCTGCTTCTGCACCAAAACCAGATTGAATGGGTAGACCGCCTGGCCTTCCATGACTTAAAACGTCTCACTACCCTCTACTTGTTCAACAATTCTCTGATACAGTTATCTGGGCAGTGCCTAGACACACTGCCTGCTCTGGAATACCTGCGCCTAAATGCTAACCCCTGGTCATGTGACTGCAAGGCTCTGTCACTGTGGGAATGGTTGAAACGCTTTCGAGGTTCAACATCCGCTGTAGGTTGCCAGGCACCACCTAATATGGTTAGGAAAGATCTCAAAGAGCTTCGCAAAGAAGACTTCCCTAACTGTTCACCAACTGTACCTAATTCAGAGTCCAGAGCCCAGACTAATAATTTATCTGGCACAGTGAACCCATCCATGAATCGTGGTGTAGTGGCTGGCTCTGGAGGGCAGACCCAAATAGTGCATCCCTCGAGATCCGGTCGTTCTCGGAACTGCACAAAGCCTCGTAATAGGGTGAGCAAAGGAAAGGGTGACAATGAAGTTCATCACTCAAAAGAGGTCATGGCAGACAAGGAGGATTCCTCCCCAGATTTTACAGATGGGGGAAAACATGATCATACATCACCAGATGGCACCGTCACACGGAGGAAGCACAAATGCAGTCCCCGGACCACTGTTCGCCCACCCAGTGGGGTACAACAAGCCAACAACAGGGCATCCTTATCCCAGTCCTCACTATATGTCTATGCCCTCTTGGTGGCCTTGGTAACAACAAACACTGACTACATTCTCCGCTGACCTTCAGAGGGTGCGGCTAATGCTAATCACTGAAACACAGCCCTCAGACTCCTCTCCTGCTCCTGCACTACAAGGCCTGCGTGTCTTTTATGTATGTGTGTGTGAGTTATATGTGCAAATGTTGTGTAGGGAGTGTTGGTGTTCAGACAGAAACAGGCATCAAACATCTACAACAAAAAGACTTGCAGCACAAAACTCAGAGGGACGAAGAATGATGAAAGGTTAATGAAGACCAAGCTCACACTGCCACTTATACCAGTATGATTTAACCTTCATACATCTCGGTATCATATAAAGTATATTTTTTTCAAGTTCTGTTTGTCACTCAAGTAGAGCTTGGATGACCAACACTTGATAAGACAGGAGCAAAGGAGGAGACAACAGAGCAAGAAAACTTCAAGGTAGTGAGTTTGCTCTGAGACATACGCTCAATCTTAAATGTTACATATACAGTAACTTTTTTTTTTCAGTTCACAGTCTATAAATTGTTATCAAGAGGTAACAAATTTATTGTCAGTGATCCTGTAAATCTGCAAGTGTCAGCCCTGTCTTACTGTTATCATATTTTCCACATTTATTTTTTCGTTGCATCCTTTGCAATCGACAGGACCAAGCAATTGGGTTTAAGTGTTTGTCGTAAACAAAGAGATACAGTGTAAGTACGGCAATAAATTGTCATTCATTATCAGACCAGAGAATGTGTCTCTTACTAATGAGAGAAAAAATCTATAGCCACAAATGTTTTAAGGCCATAAACAGAGTACTCTGTTAGCTTATACACAAAAAAAATACTATTTTTAGGTACTGTACCAACTTTCTGCCTAGCTAACAAAAATTGTCATTGCTGTTGCATTTCTGCATTGGACTCTACTTCCATCTTCATTCACACCATTTTCCTCCTTCTGTGCAACTGAATAAAAAGCTGCTAATTGTTTCAAGATGATAAGGACTGACATGCGCTATTTTCATTTGCTTGGAAAACAAAGTGTGTCTCTGGGAGATCAAGCTGTGAATATCAAAGAGTCTGTCTATATCTTGTGTCAGATGTTGTTTGTTTGATTTTTATATGACACAAAATGGACCTAGAGATGGATCCCTGCTGCAGGACCAACAGGAGCCTTAGAGGTCAAAGGTCAGGACGGGCTTTCTCAGTTTCCCAATGAGGCTGTGCTGAACTGATCTCCCGTCAGTGTGAGGGCATCACTTCCTCAATGAGAATGTGAGGAACACATTTTTTCCTTAATCCTTTAACATCAATGGAACACGAGAGCAAGACTCAAGGGGGAAAAAAATGTGTGTACCTTAAATGACTTGTGTGATCAATAAAACATAAACATTTTGGACGGAGCATGAGAAAATAGGAATCATGCAGAGAGAATTCAGATGACACTGCTTTATTAACTGAAGTGACTTGCGGTTATCTGAGGCCAAGACAATCGCTTCTGAAGTGTCAAAGGGATGCCGATTGAGAGACAGACAATTAAAGGACATCTTGCTGTACTTTTGGAGCTTTTGTGCCTCCCTTCAACTACGGATAAGATGGTGTTTGTATCAATGATGTGAACTGTTGTAACAGTGCAGACAAAAGGACTTCTCGCAGTGCTGATATTAATCATTAACTGTATTACTATGAGAAAAACAATATCAGTGACATCAATGATGATAACAGGGTTTTCTCCTCCTCGTGTCAAGAGGAGCCTATGATTTTTGATTTTCTGGTGATTTGTTTATTTGCGTAAGTTTTTCATGTTATATTTTTAGAATCTTTCTTTGTCAATGCACAGTTCCTCACCTCCCATTTTCTTGTTCTACTGTATGCCTAGTCATCTTCTTTCTTTGTCATAAATCAGTTGTTTCTGTAAGTTATCATCAGAGAACAACAGTACAAAATGTTTATAAAAAAAGATATTAAAATCTATATCTTCTTATGTCTACCATTGCAGTCTGAGTCTTTATTGCTGCATTTGCAGTGCCACAAGACAATAACTCAGGATGATGCAACACATGCGATAACAAATGCACTTTGTAATATACAGTTGGAACACAGTATATTATAAATTACTCCACAGTTGATTAGAACACAGTGCATAATTATTACAATATATGGGGAGTGCACTTTTTTATGATTAAAATGCAGTGTATTATGCAATAACCAACTCCAAATTCATGGCTTAGTCTGTCCATACAATAGTTACAGTTAATATTGTACTTAAATTAGTCAGAACAGCTGTTGTAACGCTAAAGTGATCATTTATCTTAGACACACAACCAATCTAAAGATCCTGATGTCAACAACCAACCTGGAAGAAACACACTTTTTTATAATGCTCTGTCATTTGATAGGGCTGCCACAAAGAACCACCAAAAAGCATGATCTCATTCAAAAAGTCAGCTAGAGCTGTTGAAGGTGGAACTGAACTGTTTTGGAACAACTATTGCAATACATAAGAAATTATTACAAAATAGGAGGAAATACCTTATGTATTCAGGCTGCTGCCGATTATTGCAAAGTGTTGTTTCATAATGAATTGAAAATGTGTTACATCTTGTCAAGTTATTAAATAATGTGATGTTTTTACATATTGCATCGTTGCAATATGGAGCCGTGTTGCTTAGGGAAAACAGGCATGCAACACCAGCTTTTTTCAAGCCTTTTTTTATATTTAATCTAAACAGAAATTGATTCTGTCAGCAATTTTAGTTTTTTTCCATCCTATTTTCTTTACAAACTATCTCCCCTGATCAGGTCCTTCTATCTTGTCTATTCTTTCTGTATCTACATGCAGTCTGTGTGTACAGCGTATATACAGTGAACATTGTAAAAAACACTAGTGAAGTAAAACCTACTACACATTTTATCCCATTATACAGGGGTTAATAGTAAAATATGCTCTATAGCAATAGGAAAAGAGACAGCAGCATGATATACTGCTGTTCAATGAATCCTTTAAAAGCACCAAGGATATTAATGGAAGTGTCACATGGAGTCTGTAGATATTCCAGGCTATTATTATTATTAATGGGCCTTTAGAACATAAATGCTATTTCCTCTTCTCTAAATTCCCCTCACGGTGATAGAAATTGATCCACAAGTAAGTGTTCAATTTAACTTTTTTTCTCCCCAAATTCTGTTAAATGATAAATGAGCACAGAAGGAATGGTTATACGCATGGATGAGGTTACTGTGTAATTATATTTAAATTGATAGAAGGTCTGGCATCTGGTGTTTGACACTCATCTACTCATATCATTACCATGACCTCCCATTTGATCACCCACTTTGTATCTCATCCGACTTTGTGTTTCCTTGTATTTCTAGTTTTTACCTTCCTTCAAAAAGACTCTGAAACCCTTCCTTTTGGTTGCAACACTAGTGACAAAATGGACTAATCTTCAGTTGTATAACTCTTTAAGACCTGTGCAAACACTAAATGAAATTATAAAGCTAGATTCGGGTAATTGAACTTGTCAAGTTCATGTTTGTGATGTGCACCATGAAAGCCCCCTTGTGATGGAAAAAAAAAATAAATTCGTTTTAATGGTACCAGTGCTTTAACATCCACGGTGCATATGTTGATTTTTCAGGGGGGGGGCATTCTCCTCCATAATATTCAACTCCAGTGTCACCAAAGGGTGGTTCTATCGGCTTCTATGTTCATGTTTGAATGAGCTGAATGAGATGTTAAATGATAAACTGAAGGCATCCCTGCATCAATTTGCAACTATTTACAGGAACTGATGGGGTGTGGACTCTCTAATAAGCTTGTTCACATGCACATAAACATCCATCACCATAATTTAAAAAAAAACAAAAAACAAAACAAACATGCACTAGCAAAACTGTTGAGCAGTTTTATGAACATGAGCACTCATTAAAAACCCCATGTAATGTTTGTGTAGGTACAGAATACACCATTGTCATTTTATGAGCCAGAAGCTGAAAGATATTGACATTCGACTCCATTTTAAATTGAAGTTGTAGAGTCATATCGGATGAAATAGTAGCAGTAACAGTCATTTGATACTATACTCTGTTTCACCCAGTTAATCACCATTGTCACTGAAGCTCATGTGGCTCCTCCAGAGACATAAAACCTAAATTTGTGACTGTAATAATTGCTAAAATTGAAGTACTAAAGAAGACTGAGCAAAAGCAGAAAGAACATGAAAACAAATTGGCTCTCAACACCGGAGCAGTCAAATATTGTGGTGATCATTTGCAGCTCGCGTTATCTTGTTGCTGAAGAGTTTTACACAAAATTGTTTGATTTTCCTCATCTTTGAGGTAAATTAGTATCTGACTCACAGATACTCTCCTCTGACTTGACCCACTTATTTGGAAAGTACATCAAAGCCAGGGACGTAATCGTAATTGTCTCATTGTAGAAGAAATCTAGGAGTGATCAGCAAGCACCGCGAGAATCCAGTTCAGCTAGAGGAGGCTCTGTGTAAAACAGGTAGGACGCCGACTTTATCGTCAGAAGCCAGAGCCAAAATACTTCTGCATAATTAAACAGTGGGATGAGGAGGAATGAAATCTAAAATGTGGAATGTGGCATCATTAAGGAAATGAGGGAAGCGCAGGGAGAGGGACTGGGAGGCTACGGTACATCAGTAATTGAGTGGTTAGAGGGAGGGGAATTGGCTGGGATTCTTGGAGGAGGAAATGACACACAAAGGAAGCACAGTCAGATATGAGATATGACAGCAATGATACAGAGAATGAAAGAAAGGAGAGGAAAAAAATACTTAAAAAAAGAGGTGAGCTAGGCTACTTCCCAACTCTCTAGAAGCATCCTTATAAAAAAGCCCACATATGTTCGAATAATATTAAACGTAATCACTGTAAAACCCATGTAACTCACGGCACATTACAGGTTTCCCAATATAGCACCTAGCATGTGAGATTTCACATCACTTATTCATGCAGCAGAGAGGCAGCTTGTTGATTCATCCTAAGGCATACCAGTACTGTGAACACAACATTCACTGACAGAAACGCCCCACAACCGCAGCATCCCCGATCCAAAAAGAAATACAGCCTTTGCCTATCTGTACCCATTTCTAGGCTTTTAATTGACTCACTGTCACTGCTGTGTGGCTTTAATTAAAACCAAGCAATTAGAAAATTAAAAAGGAGATGAAGAAAGTGGGTGAGCTGGGAAGGGAGACGGCACACTGGGGGACATGATAATTAAGAGCAGAAACACCGCAAAATGCCACAACACTTGCACCTAGTTTGACTCTCCATTCCCTCTCTTTCTCAGAGTCCCACTCTCCCTACTCAATCACAAAGCTAATATCACCTCTTTCTCCATAAACCCTTTCTTATTCCAGCTCTTTATTTTGTCTATTTATTTAGCTTAAAATCCCCCAAGAGCGGTGGTGTGCTCCAATTCTCCGAACCAGTCAGCTTGCATACTAAACCGAGAGGACTTGAGCAGCCCAAGGCCACAGCACCACCTGCATGGATTAGAGGCTCGATAATCCTCTCATGTTTGACCTCAAGTCACATGAAATATGCAGAGAAATTACTAAAAGTCAGCATGGCATGCTTCTCCATAACAATACATCTAGGTTAAATGATTTCTTTTGTCAGTATCTGGGGAGAGGTGGAACTGGATGGTAAAGTGTTACTTTTCATGAATCTTATTTCCCTGTTGCAGAGTTTACTGTTTAATGCCGTCTGTAGGATTGAGCCAATTTACCAGGAACTTGAGAGTTTTCAAAATGAAAGCTTTGAACTTCTTTACTGTTGCCTCTATTTCATATGATAATATAATACTTACCAAAGCAATTTTTGTAAATTGGTAAGCACGGCGACAATATTACAACAAGGTTGACTGTTTTATTGAAGCAAAACTGAAAATAATCCTGATGTATGAAAGATGATTGTATTACATTTAGGCTGAACCACTTCACCTTGTTGTCAGCGTCACCGCCATTAAAATGTTCAGTCCTAATGTGATCAAAACAAGAGTGCTTTCAAAAGGGCCATTTTTGCCAATTCTGTTCAGACTTGTTTGTCCAGTGTTACAGTAAAGCACAGTAGATACTGTTGCTATGTTTGTTTGTTTTTTCCTCCAACAAGATTTTATTTCCATCTTTTTCTACCTCAACCAAGAAAGTAATGCCCTGCCTGGGTCTGTTTTCAGTTGTTTCTCTTCAAAGAAGATTATGCAAACATAACATGCTGCACACTTTTAA
Source organism: Maxillicosta whitleyi (assembly GCA_029822895.1). Taxonomy (NCBI): domain Eukaryota; kingdom Metazoa; phylum Chordata; class Actinopteri; order Perciformes; family Neosebastidae; genus Maxillicosta; species Maxillicosta whitleyi. The sequence goes on from JAPSES010000144.1 coordinate 12,367,552, forward strand.
TACCCCTCTGCCAAATATGACATGAGATTCTGTTGAAAGTTACTGCCCTTTAGTTTAGATTAGATTGTCTTAACATTAATATTTGAAAGTACTCAGATATTATAACAAGGCACAAGACTAATTGACCTTGAAAAAGTCAGTCAAGGTGACAGATTTTCAGTAGGGTTCTGATCCATGCCAACGATATAAATTTGGTGCAGATATATCAATCCACTCTTCAGATAATGCAATTATGTTGTTGAATGGACAGACAGATGGACAGACGGATGGCAAAACAATTACAAAACCCCTTCAGTCAGAAGTTGGCCGAGGGGTAAAAACGACTTCATCTAATTGCATGAAACTTGGTGTAACGGTAGGGCATGGGTCAAGGAAAACATTTCATAGATCAATCAAAAGCAGTGGATTATTTATTTTTTAGTCACTTTCTGCAACCTTGTAAGATATGGCAGTTTATTACAGGGGTGTGGGGCTATCATGGAGGGTGGAGTGGTTTTCAAGTTTAAGAAGGTGTGCGTCACTCTGATGGTGACCTACAGTGGCTCGTTAAACTGCAAAATACATCATTAAAGCTGGTGTTTGTTTTGCCTGTGCTGGAACTAGAATCTTCAATGCATAACAGTTTTTTGTTTTCATATCACTGCAAAAATGTGATAATTACTTTTCAGCATATTGTATTCCAAGTAATCAAAGAGCAAACAAAGACTTCTGCATCTACTTGGGCAGTGTAAAATCCACTCAATGACAGGAGGCTTTGGCTGCTCAGAGGTGTTTTCAGACAAGTATGGGGTGAAATACATGACTGACAGATTTAATTAGCATTAAGATTCTATGAAACCAGACTCTACTGTTGTACTCTGTAATGCAACGTGATGAATGGATGTATAGTATATTTACAAATGAAATGAAGAGCACTGGACAAAGCATGAAATATGTTGTGTTTATACTGTCCGTAATGTGTTTTGCATTTGTTTTTCACGCCTCTGTACTTGTTTGATGGTGATATAGCTACACAATGAATGAAGCCACTATACAAAGGAAAACAACAGGAGAATAGGGGCTAAAGCCCTCAGCAACTGAAGAAACCTGGCGTGACATGGCATACTCTAGACGGCTCATTCTAAGGTAATGAAAATACAGCAATTCCTATTTTCAGGTAATTATATGCTAATGAAAACATAATTATGAATATAATATTCCATTTCTCTAATTAGGGCCCTGCCAGTTCTACATGCTGGACCTTCAGATTACAGCTGTGTATCACTGAATGTTTTTTTCTTGTTAAGAAGGAAACATTTATTTCTGTTTTTCTCTTTTATTAAATTATGTGATTTCACAAGCACAAAAAGTGAAATTACTGTCAAAGACACAAAGAGGTTATTGAATGGGTTCATCCACGGCCAATAAACTCCCCTTCCACCATTTGTCATTTTGTAAAGACAGATGCAGACTATTAAATCTGAGCGCTTAAAATGCTTGTTACTTTTAATGCTTTTTAACAAAAAATGCATTATTAGACATTAGTCAAATGTGAAGATCTGAGATATGTGATATTTACAGATCTGTAAATTAGGGCATTAGTGACTTCAGATTTTTTTCAGATCGACTTAATTGTCAACTAGAAAAGCACTCCGAGAGCGCAAACCTCCATCAAGCAGCACAGTTCCCCCACATATTGTGACTGACACCCCACAATATTACTCCCACATT
>JAPSES010000144.1:12383510-12408870 GCA_029822895.1 Maxillicosta whitleyi
TGAACATGTGACACATAAACAGTACCACAGTGAACATGTGACACATAAACAGTACCACAGTGCTTCAGTTTCAGCTTTACAGTTTGTCATGTCTTTTATGGATTAGGATCGTCTTTATAAATTAACCATATAATTTTGATTAGTAAGTTGTTGTTTTTTTTGTTTTTTTTAATCAATTACTAGAATCTTCAGGGAACTCCATTTGACTTCCAGGCAACCCAAGGTGGAGTCCCGACCCAAAGGTTGAAAAACACTGCATGAAGTTGCAACTTACAATTTACAATAATTGTCATTAAACTTGAGCCATAACAACATGACTGAGCAGTCGGACTGTCTTATCTGTACACAATGACATAAGGACTCATTCTGACGGCATTGTCATAGATATTTACTTTGGATGGATGAACTAAGGATTTTGAGCAAGAAACTGGCTTTACTGGGTAATCTGTGGTGTTTTGCTATTGTTTTTTTTATGAATTGTTTTAACATTAAATTAACCTTTATTGTCAGTATACAGTACATTTTACCACAAACCTCTGCTTCGAACCCATCTCTACAACATGCAGGAAGACACCACGCACTGCAAACTAGGTGCGTGCCATAGCGGGGGCCCAGGGAGCAAGTGAGGGAGTTGAATGCCTTGCTCAAGGGCACATCAGCCAACAACTTTTTCTGCCGGTACATGGAATCAAACTGGCAACCCTTTGATCACAAGCTGACTCTCGAACCGACTCTCCAGTCCTCAAGGTCACTTATTGTTTTGTAAATGTGAAGGATGATTCGAGAAATGTATCAAAACGACTGAGAAAAACTGTAACGAGTTAAGTGAAAGTCCAACGTCATCACAACATCTGCAGCCTGTTCAGCTGCTGAGGACTTCATATCTGCTAGTGGAGCTGAGAGCGGTGACTTCCAGGACATGATAAATACTTTAAAGCCCAGGTACAGGACATACAAGACATCGTGTAGACAGCAATTATCTGACAAATGCCTGCCAGGGTTGTACATCAATGGAAAAAAAACTGTTAAACAAGAGTTGGCAAATGCAGAGTGAGTGACTGGACACAATGTGAATCCAATTCCAACGTGACAATTATAGCACATCGAGTCTGTTTGTACCAGGGGGAAAGGATCCATGTCTTACAGAAGAGATTAATCAGTGTATCACACACAGGGACACACACACACAAAAGGATCTGGGATTCACTGATGTTTTACAAAACACATTTAAGTTTTTGAAGATGTATAGAACTGTTAAATTTACATTTCTAAGGTAAAATGTACTGTACAAACATCTTAGGCAACATTAGATTTGTTGTTTTAGTAAAGTTATTATGTCCACATTTGTGACTGGATAGCTTAGACCACTTACACCACTGACTTTGGTGGAGAAGGTTGCCGGTTCGAATCCCAGGTTAGCTATACATCCCAGGTTAGCTATACATGCCAATACCTGTAACCATAAGGGACAGTGCCTTAATGTGCCAGTCCCAAGCCTGGTTGTGTCAGGAAGGGCATCTGATGTAAAACTTGCACCAAATCAATGAATGTGAATATGATTCACTGTGACGTGAAAACAAAAGTTTCAGGCGGGAAAAAAAACAGCGGCTATAAACCACAGAGTTTGTATTTAACATATAAAAACCCAAAGATCCACTATCGGCCAAAAGCATCGACCGATCTAAACTGTCGAGCCATTAATTGGTGTAAAATGCAGTTTGTCATCTTTTCATGGTCATCAGATATGACCCATTTGGACATTCAGAGGCTCTGTAGTTACCATGGAAACACCATTATCTTCTACAACATTGATTCAACACTCAAACCCATGGAGCTGGATCAATGATACTGGCTTTATGTTCAGTTAATGATAGATTGTACTTTTAACTCTTTATCAGACAAGTGACTATTTTTGGTAATTTCCACACATATTAACTATGGGTCCAATCCCATGTCTCCGTGAGGTCCAAAAGCATGTCGGTTTTTCTAACGCTATACTGTACAGTCAGTCAAACAGATTTTACTGACATTTTGAAGCTGTAAATAGTGAATATGAGTGATTTTTGTCAGTTTAAGACCTTATAATACTTGTTTTATTGCATGTTTATTTTTTAGCAAGTGCTGCTGAGATGTTTTAGTGAAAGAGGAGGGATACAACAATTTCCAATAACATAGAAAGTTTCAAATTTGGAATTTCAAAGAGTACTCTGTAAAGGCTTAAGTCTCTTTTTATTAATTTTTTTTCCCTGATTTGATATAACCTTTGACTTTAATCTGAGATATTATGAACATCTACATGATCAATTAATTAAACATAGGAAAAAAAGTGATTTTCACTGGAAAAAAATGCAAAATTCAGAGGATGATATTATAACATATGGTGATAAATCTTAGGAAAGGTTAGAGAATAAATTCACTAAAGTCACACTGGGTCCTTATACGTTAACCCTTTTGTTCAGACAATATAAGATTTATTGCATTCATTTTCTGTTTTAAACCAGGTTTCATTCAACACGTCAGATGTTTCTAATTATTTCTGCTGCGTCTTGTCGTAGGGTCAGGGGTCAGACTAAATAATGACGTTAACCTTTACAACCCCTTTAGTTCAGTTTTGTGTGTATTTTTAGGCTGTGCACATACTTCCTGCACAGAATGAGAAATAAGTATATTCATTACAGCCCTGTGGAAAAAAAAGAAGCTGAAGATGGTGTAACACTTTTCCATAGTATTGTATATTTATTAATAACCATATTAGACTGTACTGCATCACACTAAAAAATACACCATTGTTCTGACTTAACTGCGTGTATATGTTTCATAATATCATTTTACAAATTATACAGATGCACGTCCTTTATCAGATATTACTGTTTAGTATCCGTTTTTATAACAAAAGACTGTTTTACAATCTCTGAACTCTCTTTACTTTAAAATCTATTGTATATTACATCAATGCGTGTATATATTCCTCTGAAATGTCATTCCAATGAAAAACACAATTACTTAGCTTTTCAGGAAATGTGAATATGAATAATATTTTTTCTCGTCTTTCCAGAGAACATGAAAAAATAAGACAGTTAAATTGCACCGTAATAGTTGGCAACATCTGCGTGACATAATTATTCTCTTATGAATATAATAGTGATCTTGAATCAGGTGGGATAATTGGCTGAAGCAAACAAACCATCAAAACAAAACCGTATCGGCTTACAAAACAGAACATAGTAATGTGATATAATGTATAAACATGGCAATAAACCTGTCAAACATAGTAAGATATTTACTCAAAGGTCATAAGATGCATACATATACCACTGTAAAGGCAAGAGTAAATGGGAATATATGTAAATATATATAATTCAGTCTAGTTACTCAACCAATCAAGTGTAAAATCAACTTAAACTGGATTTGCAGTCCATGTAATGAATCTAATAAAAAGTAGAAAACATATGCGAGGACAGAAATTGATTTTATTTTGAATTTGGCTGCATTTTTGCTTGTTTTTGTCCCAAATAACCTTTCTTTCTAGGTTCCCATGGTTTGAAGTGTAAAGTCTAAGTGTTTTCCTTCATGTTGCCCAAAGAATGCACATCACCTCTCTGGGTATACTTTAAATATATTAATCTCACTGTACAAATTTATTAATTTACAGAATGCGTATGCAAATGTGTGTATACTTAACACATACATACTACACTGGAGGGATTTCCCCATTTATGGCTCTTCTTGAGTTTTGGCTCTTCCCATTGTTTTTCCTGTCTTGAGCAGAGGGTCTAAGACAGTTGGTGTTTGTACAGAATATAAAGCTGTTTGAGGTGAATGGTTTATATAAATAAAATGTTAACTGCACAGGTGAATATGACCAGAAACAAACTTTTATTAGTCATAAAAACCCCTCTAGACTCCACTCCCCAGGGAAACTGCTAGATTTACTCCAACAGTAAAAGAGCACAAACCTCTTTTCTTCAATACTTCAAAAAGCTAAAATGTTTCTTTCAGACAGCCATGTGCCACTATGTTTCAGGACCTTTCTGTCATTACACTATGACTGGCAGTTGCTATTCACTTCTGACTCACCGACACCATATCAGACTTGTTACAAAAAAATACCTTGATGGGTACAAAGTCACAGAGGAGACACAATAATAGTTGAAAAGCGTAAACATTTGCTGCAGTGAAATGGAGGGAGGAGATTATTGAAAAGCTTGCATCAGTGTCTCCAAGCATGGCTGGAAAAATAAAGCAAGTAAAACTTACCTTTCCTTACTACTTACAGACAGATTAAAGTGGTCTCTGCACACTACAGGCAGCAGGTGCAGCGCTCAGCAGAAGCAAGATGTTATCAGAAGAAGAAGAAAAAAAAAGGAGGTGCAGTTTCACTGATGTTTTGCTTTAATACAACTTGAAAGTCAACTTTGCTGGGGAATCTGTTGCACATCTGAGCAAAACCAGAAATAGATGGAGGGCATTGTACAATAGCGCCTGAATAGATCCCATAAGTATAATGCACCTTTTCAAAACATCTTCATTTGCTTCTAACAGGCACTGACCAGTCATCACAACACTTGGATGAATACATATGCAGTTCAGACAAAGCATCATGTACCCGCTGGAGGCTTCATTACAAACAACTTTATTGACTCATTGGGGGGAAAAAAATAAAAGATATAACTAAAGAACACAAATTACAGTTGTCAAAAATACAGACAACAGCTTAAATCTACTTAAAAAGAATGCAGTACATTTCCCATTAAGTCTGTTTGTGTATATGTGCTTATGTTTGCAAATATGTGAAAAGAAGCAAAATAAAGAGTGGGAGAGTAAACTGTCTTATCAGGAAAATGCAGGTCCAGCCCAGCCATTCTGAGTGTGCTTCAGAGGGTGAAAAGAGTGCTAGCTACTGTGCTGGATGCTTAAAGCAGCCACCGCACCCACGTGACCACAATACTGTACATGCAGGAGACACTGGCTGACATAAGACAGTGCTGATGTTGTTTGTGGCTTACTGACCCATTCTCTATTTCATTATAACTAGAAGTCAGTTTTTATTACGACTTTGTTATCATCTCCACCCCAAAATCATTATTACATAAACGATAAATAAAATCCCTACTCCGTTCAAAGAGACAACATTACAAAAAAAACTTAAGACGTGATTTGTAGGTAGACGCACGAAACACATTTATATTTATTGGCAAAACAGAAAAACTTTGCGAAAGCAGGTAGAACCATAACAGACGTAACCATTCTCTACTGGTTGGCCAGTTTCCTTATGCTCATGATCAGTCTCTTGCTGTATTCCTTATGGTCAACAGGCTTCACATCCATCACAGTAGCCTTGATCCTGGATTCATCCTGTCAAAGACAAAATGATGTATTTGCTCAATATGTAGTGAAACCCAGAGTCATAAGACAACATTCCCTTTATGTTTACCACTGACCAGAATTCACTGCTATGGGAACTATGAAATGTGTGCATTGAGCTGTGGGTACGGTTATTTGTAAAAACATAGTTACAAATAAGTCATGCTCCTTCCCCTGACAAAAAGGCTTGTTGTGAGACATTTGGACCGGGTATCTGAAATTTTATGGCATTCAAATCAATAGCTCACAAAAAGCAGCTTTTAAAGCTATAACCACTTCCACAGCTGTCTAGACAGGAGAAGGTCATTTCTACCAGGGCCATTATTCTTTGCATTTAAACAGAGGTTACACTCATTTTGTCTCCATTAATCCTCTGCTGCCGTGGTGTATGAAATGTAAATCGCCGTCTTGTGGACTGGTGCCCACAGTCTTTAAGAATAGCCTGTAATAAATCTCACCTCGATTTAGCTCATAAAATTACCTCTGTATAATTTAGAATGATTTTTAACTGAATGAACGTGAAAGTTCAAACATACGCTGGCTAGTGCACACAGATCTACAGTAGGTTGGGTTAAATATCAACACTGGAAATGCTGTGAGTCCACTCTGCATGAATCAAAGCACAAGACAGTCCAGTGACAGTAAAAGACTTCTACTATAGTAAGACTTATAGCTTTTGTTCTATAGCATATTGTATAGAAGATTAAACAGCTTTTAGGTTCATTTTATTAAAACGTCCACTGCTAGAAAGAAATTAGTAAAAGGACAAACTTTAATAATAGACTTTATCTTTGAAGCCTGTTTTTTTTCTTCTTCATTTATTCTGTTTCACAATACCTCTAAAGGATCTTTAACATAATGGAAAACCGCAACATACAATATTCAACAATTATATGAATTAAGCTAAATAACCTCAATGTAACTTTGCAAATTAATAGGAGGGTAGTGAACAGGGGGGTGGGACTTCATCTGATAGTTAACTCAGAGTTTGTTAAAAAGTTTCTCATTCACTGGTCTTATTATAGAATAGATAAGCTGTGGAGAAGGTATTCAACATAGATCCCTGATGACAGCCAAACCAAATATTATGTGGTTTGTAGTAGTCATGTCCCGATATGGACTTTTTTTATGATTAATTTTGCTGATACTGATCTGACACTTTTTACTATGAAAATAACTTTAGTATAGGTTTTCCTTCTTCCAAATTCATACTGTGGGCCAAACTAAAACCTTTAGGTGAGCTGTATGTTTGCCACCCCTGCTATGGCGTGTCTATGGACATGTCCATCCAAGGATTATATGGGGGTGTGTTCTATGCCGTACAGACCTTACAATGAGTACATGTAGACCATGTGATTGGAAAAAGTGAAACTTACATTTTACTAATTCATCTGTCTCCTGCTGTAGTACAGGTCTTTTTCCTTTTCCCTACCATTGGGGGCTGTGTGTTTGGGGGGGGGGGGGCATTACCCCCTCTTGCCCCCTATCCACTGTAGAACTGGGTCCGAATTGGACTGATCTTGTGCTGAAATCTGATCCGATCTTCTAAAACATGCCAATACCGATACTTAGGTCAGATCAGGACATCCTTAGTTCTTAGTCTATACTAACAACTACACCAAATTATGTTAGTTCATAATTTGAGTTTCTTGTACTATTACTATTAGTTCACTGAATTATAAATTAAGATTGTCCTTTGCTCTACTGTTCTGAAACAAACTCATCCAACATATTGTTTTTGTCCAAATGCCAGTTCCACTATGATACAACAGGATGACTAAATGTTGTCATTCGGTGTCAAGGACCCACAAGTTTGTACAACATTGTACACCTGACATGTGAGAGCATGGCACAACGGCTGGATTGTAGTACTGAAAAAAAAAAAAAAAAATCAACAAATTGAAAGAGGGGTTGCAGGTGTCTCTGTTGAAGGAATATGGGGTTTGGAGGCAGAAGCCAATGCATGCTTGTAGCAGTGCCATTGGCGGTTAGGATGCTGAGCTGAATGTGACAGACACAGTAGCCTCTTCTGTGTGTTGACAGCGGATGCAGCCTCTGGCTCAGCTCCAAACTTCCTGCTCAGAGTCCCAGCCCAATCAATTCTTTTATGTGCTTCCCTCAAAACAATCCTCTATCTGTGTGGCCTACAGGAAATAGTGACCACCACTAATCTGTGCATGCACCCCTCACAGAACCACTGAAAATGAGCAGTGTTAAGGCCGGCGCTTTTTTCGTTTGAGATTGCTCTGTCAATCAAAAGGCACGCAGGGTGTATTTTTTTTGTCGATGAATGGAAAATAATCACAGAGGAAATACACAAACATCTAAAAACACAAAGAACCTGCTTGCGTGCTGTGAATTTGTCAGCAAGTCGAACTGAATGAATGATGGGAGTTCAGGGGATTTTAGATGAATGTTTTTGTTTTTTTTTTACCTCCCAGTCGTTTACACAGGCATGCTTCCCATTGTATTACAGTGATATGGGCTAGACATCCTGCCATTACAAGCACAAAAGAGTAGGCATATTATCAAACTAATTATAATCCTTTTTACTTACATTATACGTTTCTAACTTCACTCTGTTGCGGAAGACAAAGGTGTTGAAGTTGGCTTGTTGAAATACTTCGTCAAAGGCAGTTTCATTCTGAAAAGTAAGAAAATTTAATTAGCTAAATTTCAAGGCAGACTCCTATAATGTAAAACCAGTCTCTTTGATACTGGGTACAAAATTTAGCTATCGGTGCTTTTCTAATATTACTTATATTAACTTAAAATGCTGAAAAATTACTTGTGATTTACTAAGTAATTATGCCTGGAAGAAACAACATAAAGTAGGTCTTCATTGCTGTTTTACCCATGCAGGAGTATGTGTCTGCATGTGCATGTTTGGTAGCAATAATGTCTGAGTTTTAGCTCATGCCCTGGCCATCTCCCGAGGCCAGTATTATATTCGGGAAGGAAAGTCTCACCGAGTCCTTGAGCTGCCCCAGGTAAGCTGCATTCTGGCCCAGAATGGCCTCAGCACTCTCCTGGAAGCAAGTCACCCATTGGTTGTCCCCGTAATCTGCAATGTTGGCCTGACAGATCACAGAGAAAACCAAAGGCAAGAGTAAATACGAAGCGAGTCTGATGCATTCAGAAGCACATGTGCGCTTCTTAGGGTTTTGTATCAGTGTCTCGTTCTGTAGCTGTTGAACAATTACACGTGATATTTCAACCCAAAAAGGCACCTCTCCTTTTAAGCAAGCCTGGCAAACACATGAGGTAACAGTGTAGTTGTGATACATGTACTGGAGGCAAATTCACAGCTTATGTTACAGCTTGGGAAGAAGAACAATATGCTGACTAGTGAGTGGTACAAAACAAAAGCCGCTTACTTCACAGGCCTGGCTGCAGTGACTGTTGCTGACTGAATTTTCTCATTAAATGTAGTCTCTTAAAATGTTGAAACAGACAAGCTACAACTGCCTTCATTTGTGATGTTTTGTGTGCATTGTGTGAAATGTCCAAAAGTAGGGAGAGCTGCAGCAATTAACCCAACGTAGCTCTGAACTTGGAATTAAGATGGTTAAGTTTAATTAGCCTGCATAATTATACTGTACAAATGCAAAAGGCTGCAATTCATAGGTCCAGATTTAGGAGGATTCAGGATGATCCAACAGCAGAAAGAAAAAGTAAATAAACACCACATTCGCAAGATATTATTTTTGGATTCAGTGACAATGAACAAAGAGGTATTGTATAAAATATGCAGAAGGAAAGCGAAAAAATCTTTGTTTTCAAGCTGGTTTCAGTTTTTAGGTTTGACTAAATGCTTTCATTAACCACCAAACAGGAAGACTTAAATCAAAATTGCAAATCACATTTATCACTATGTGAATCTTCCTACAAACATGCTTTGAATAGTCCAAAATGTGAGCAGTTTAGAATGGACCAAAGTTTAATGAAAAGAAGTCTGTGGAGACTACAATGCACTTGGTCAGAGAAAAAGTCATATTAATGTCTGCTCGGGGCTGAGCTGAAAGAGCTTTTTGTGGAAGTTTTAGGGAACCCAATACAGAGTCACTTACAGAAAGAATGAGGCGGTACTTGAAGTTGGGGAACTCTTTGTCACACTTTTCACAACGGAACATGCCATTCTGCTGGTCTACCACTTTTTTATTGCAGTCTTGGCTCGGACAGGCTTGGTAAAGGCAGTTCTCTTTACGCAGGTAGACTATGGTGGCAATGCAGGTATAGTAGTCGCCCTGAAAAAAGAAAAACAAAAGCAGTCTTACAAATAAAATAACTGAAATATCTGGTGCACCAGTAGATGCAGTAAACCTTTACTTTTTATATGTTTACGGGCAGGACCCAGAAATAAAAAACAGCACAGAATTATCATTACAATGGCATTTTCGGGAACATGTAGTAAAGTACATGAACAGTGAACAAGTGACATTTGTGCAGCATAGGCAAAAGTTACACTCCCAATGGCTCTGACACATATGCAAACTATTGAAGTGGTAAGCTTATGCTGCTGCTTTCCTTGGGAGGAAGAAACCCACTGTAACCGGAAGCAGATGAATAGCCTTCAAAATTTCCATTCAGCTGAAAAAAATCATGAATATTAGATTGCTAAAAGGACGAGTAAGAAAACAAAGGGGTTTCTGATGATGCAGATCAACAGTGTTCTTCCAGGGTTTTTCCATTTCAGTCTATAACTAACATGGAAAACAGATACGCTGTCCCATCCCAACATGAGACTATTGGATAAAGGCTCCCCAAGGTGCTTCCATGAAACTGGTCCCTAAAAACAGGAAATGGAGGATAAAAAATCAAACAAGCTGTAGACTAATGTTTTGAAGCACTTTGGGTGTATTTTTCCAGATAAATCACATTTTTATTTTTTTAATACAATTTTTATAAAACAAAGTCCACATGTAACACGGTAAAAGTTACACATTACTATTTTTTTTAATATCTATTTAGTCTGACAGGTACATTTTGGGAATCAAACTAATTATTCAAGGTAGTGTTTCACAAAAACGACCACTGTTGCAAAATGACATGCAATTTATTTGTTTAAATGGGAAGGTTCTGCGTGTACCGCGGTCACGATGGGTTACACATGATGAGTTGGACAGTAAACCTGGGATGAGACTGCCGATTCATGAAACACTCATATATATGGATTAGAAAACCCACCAGGATCATCAAATTTAACACAGTGTCTTTATTTATAGTGGTATATAAGACCATTTCAAGCCATGTTTACTAGATAAAATGCACTTGATACCTGGGTAGCTTTTCCTGTCCCAGTTTTGGTCCCATTTTTGACCCCAATATTTGGTAAAATATTCGGGACAGCTCAGAACAAGAGTATAACTTTTTTGCTTTTATCTAAGGTCATCATTAGGTACATCCTAGGGAGAATTTTCTCCTTTATTATTGAGTCTAAAAAGTTGGCAAAGTGCCAGACACCAAAATGAACCCAGTTCCATAGAAGCACCCATCTAATACTCACCTGCACTCTTTGATAAAGGCCAAAGGGTCAGGGAACAATGAAACAGGAAAGTGATTAATCACAAAAGTCAGACTATGTGATTACAAACAGTGGAGAATCACTTAGGCTACAGCCATCATTAACATGTTTTTGTCCGTGATTTAAAAAAAAAAAAAAAAAAAAAACTATAATAGTCTTTAAACTCCTATAAGCCACAAAGGATTTGAAAACATTTGAGTAGATTGTTGACGAACAACTTGCCAAGTCGTACAATAAAGATTTTAAGAGCCCACATTCATCTGTGTTCAGTTGGATTTGATTTATATTGTTGCTATTAATATCATTAATGGGATATAAAGGGAAAACAATTCATTCAGAAATAGACTATCCCCCTTAAGTACAATGAAAATCAATTCTCTCTCTTCTGATGCTGACCGCTGCGTTAGTATGCGGGAAGCATTCGACCCCAATTAAGTTCCAGAACAGAACAATTGATATTCGAAGTCACTTTGGATAAATAAAAAGCCCTAAAGAGAGTGGTAAATGACAGTGACAAATAAGAGAAAAATCACCCCATTCCAAAACAAGAAGCTGCCGGCTGAGTTTTTTAATGACCGTTTTGATTTACCAACAAACAACCCCCGATATCAACCTCTGCTACTTTTCCATAAGGTCTAATTAATCAAGTAAACACCTTTTCAATTAGTGTGTGATTGACCAGCACTGCCATTGTGGAGAGGGATCAGAGGAAGCTGGACTTCTTTTTTTTGCCTCCGTCACATGCATTTACAAATGCAGTGTCAAACCAACAAAAGGAGTATAGCCACTTACTGTCAAAGAGGGCAAGAGAGCAATGCGTAAAAACTTAAAATTGTGACACTAAGGCTTTTTGACAGGGATAATTAATTGCAACAGTGTTTGGTTAGGGGTGGGGTAGGGGTGGAGGTGGTCTTCAGAGGGTTGACCCACATGCCCCAGTGTCTGAGATGTCTCAGAGGACTGAGGACGACCTGTGCTCGGTTCCTTTGTCAGTACCAGGCCTTATCACACGTCATGCTGAGCAGGCCTAAGAGCTTCATAGCTGAGGGTGAGACCTTGTTGCATTAACAGTGGGGTGGTGGTGGTGGGGGGGCTACGGCTTGGAGAAGCCCTTCCCTTGACAGGGGGCTAATGGTACAGTGTAGATTTGGGGGATGGAATTCAGGATGGGACTGCTTAAGCCCCACCATCAGTCCTGAGATGACAGACTAGCAATAGTGGCTCCACTAAAACACGCATTAGGAGAAGCAATAAGCCCTTTACTATCTATGAATGGGATGGACTGCAGTTCTGGCCATAGTACAGAGAATTATGAGGCTACAAGAAGTAGGACAGGGTCAGAGATAGCTGCAGGCAGCAGAAAAGCACCACAGTTCAACCACAAGATAAAATTACACATTCACTAAAACATATTTTCCATTTGATGAAGACATACAGATTAACAGCTGCTCTTATTTATCTTGTGTGATTTTTTTTTTCCCTCCCTGTCTTTATTCTCTAAAGATTGACAGATTCTCAAGAAAAGGATGCATCAATACTGTATCTCCTACTTTCATTCTTACAAACAGAATGACTTTGCTCTCCTTGCATATATATCAGTGTCCAATCATAATCACATGCATAAATTAATTGTCACAAACTCAGGAAATTTTCATCATATAATAATAATAATGTGCATCTTTAACCATGTTAAATTTTCCACAGTAGGATTTTTGAAATGGTAGTATGCATGTTCTATGCAAATCCCCTTATCAGTAAAAATGAAGGGGAAAAGAACATATTCAGATTTATTTCACTTATCTGAGGGCAGTAATTTCATTAGAGGAAAATAATAGAGTCCATGTAATTTTTATAATCAGGACCAGAGATAAATGTGACTTGCAGATACATTATACACCTAGAGGACAGGATTAATAGGTAGTGGAAGACCAGGAACCTTATTCGGATCCAATATAAGCACAGGTGTATATAGCAATGCAGTCATTTTACAAGTCAGTGCTGAAGATGCGTGTGAAATGACAACGAAAAGTACTTATGTGGAGCAGATGTGCAAGTAAAAGGTTAAGCTGTGGAGCAGGGGTTCTAAAACTTTTGATGGGAGGGGCTGATATTTACTAGTACTATCATTTAAGTTATCGACTGTACTTCTAGACACCATTGGAACCTATTCTATTCTAAAACTTCTCCATTTAACCCATTACATAGTGATCAGAAACATTTCAATATGAATTTTGCTGCTTTTCACTGGTGCAAATGGTCCTCAGCTATAGGTATTTACAATGACACTGCACAATGTTCATTTCATGGCAATTATTTCACAGACCCTTGCTTATGCATCACAGGCCTCCAGGGATCTGCAGACTTCACTGCTCTAGAGACGACACAATGTGTACCGTGGGTCTTACCAAATAAAACTCAGCTGTGAGCGAGTTCATATTTGTTATTTGAGATTCAACAGTGGTCTTTCAGTTTGTCCTTGAGTATCTTCAAAGAAGCATCCTTGAATAATAATACATCTTAGGTTACCATCTTTTGAGTGTTTGTCTATGTCAAGGTAAAGCTGTGCATGTACCTTGTCTCCATGTCCCAGGTGCTCAGTCTTAACATCAGAGATAGACTTCCAGTTTGTGAGTCCTCCTCCACTCCCACCTTTAAGTTCTGTCAGAGACTGTCCATCCATGGCATGGCCCTCCTTGTCATACCTGCATGAAATAAAACATTTCTTAGAGGAGCACATTTATTTTTGTTTGTCATAGCATGGACAGCTTGGTTGAAAGCTTGGCACCCTGAGTGCCTGTGAAATGAATCAACATCAGACAGACAGATGAGCCGGCTGGGGTCAGGGTTCTTACGGTGATATCTGAAACCAATTTCCCCCCAATATTGCCAGTAATTCAGGGACGACTACAGGGTGAACAAGAATAAGAGGAAAGAGGAGAGGACTAAAGATGGCTGGAGATAAAATATCACTGCAGAAAAAAAAGGTGACAACATAAAATGTTCGTGGGGATCAATAAATGTTATTAATCAGATGGCCAAAAGGTAGAGTGGCACACGATGGAGAGGTCATGATGTAAATACAGAGCAAGCATGCTTTGTTCCTGGAGGCATGACTAATTGAAAATATCTCCATTAATGTTGACACTGTGGCACAAGCAATGAGCGGTATGCCAATTTCCCACTCCTACTGACAAATGTGACCAATCCTTTATGGTGGCCCCATTTACTTTACCAGTGTACCTGCATGCTTGGCTTTAATTGTACCCGTGCTGAGCTTCAGTATATCCTGACAAATCAATGGGACAAAACAGATCTACCATTTTCTGTCAGGCTTAACAACCTTCCAAAGGCAGATACTCTACAAGAGAGAAAAATGGAGTGACAACATAGCTTAAGTGATTAAAAATTTATCAGACTTTTAAAAAAAAAGGTAAGACTGCAGATCTTCAGTATTAGATTTCTGCTCTGGACATCTGATTTGACAGATACCCAAAAGGACTGCAAAATACTCAACAAGATATCACCATGACAGGATCCAGTCTAAAAGCTGCTGCTGTTTTTGTCATACAGACAGGGAGGAGCACAGGAAACAGAAATGGCACAATATAGACAGTGATTGTGATGAAGGAGGCAAAAAGAGGACAAATTAGATCTGGCAGAAAATGTGCAACAGTCAACTGAAAGCAGACAAATCCCAGCTTAGAGGAGCATGGCTTCAGTCAGACAAACCAACTACAAGAACTCCAAGATAGATGGCAGGCATGTATGTGCACAGCACAGGCATGTCAAATGTCAGTGTGTCAATGAACAAGGACAGGACAGGAGCAGATACGTGTCAGAGGGAGAGGCATGTGGAGATGATGGAAACTCTGCAAGTAGGGAGTACTGGGACTCAAATGTCTGAGCTGAAGGTGGCCAACACACCGCCATGTTGCACATACATGCATAAAATGGCCCAAGTGAAAAACTCATAATTTTAACAAAAAAAATCATTTTCATTACTAAAATCTTATGCACAACAAACATAAAGCATCCAAAGGCATCAGTGAGCGTTATGGTTTAAAAGAAAAATAAATAAATAAATAATTCAAATACAGGAAGTACAGCTAATCTCAGTTTTTGCTTTTTAGGTTTTCATAAACAGGGTATCTGTAGTTTTGAAGAAAGCAAATGTAGACTTTTTAAGACATTATTCAAAGCATTTTTTAAATCTAAGACTTTATATTCACAAAGTACCAGTACAACAGGCCTGGTTTATTCCCATTAAATTTCCATTTCTCTGTAACTAATGTTTCTGCTACTGATGTTCAAAGTGCTAAAGCTCATACCTGAACTCCTCCATCCATGAAGGACTATCGGTACCTCCACTCACTCCCATCTCCATTGTGATGAAGTGCTAAACACTGCTTTGACATACTGTTTTCAAAGATTTCCAAATCAACATCATTTATCATGTCTGTAGAATTTAAGACTTCTGAGTGCCACATTTAATCTTTAACCGTCAATTTTAAGGAGAACTTAGGGTAATCAAATGTAAGACTTTAAAGATCTTACAACACCACGATAAAGCAAAACCTCAGGTAACTGTATCAAATGTGAACCATTTTATCAAATGCAGGGTCTTTCCTAGGTTGTGAGAGGGCTTGAGTGTTTGGTTTCAGGGGTTTGACTTCTGAAAACACAACTTGCTCAAGGGGTCCACTGGGTACTAACAACCATGAGATCCTGGAAAAGTCCTCTAGTTACCTGGATTAGGTGATGGCCAAACAGCATGGACCTTCCATTAAATTTTATACTGGTAGACAAAGCACCAAATTATCAGTAAGTTAAAAAAAAGTCAAAGTATGTACACACCTTAATACACACATGAATGTTTTCCTGTATTTTACACAGCTCGAGATCAAAACCATGATTTTACATCAAATAGCAGATAACACAAACTACTTATGACTTATTTGTCATTTCTATATCTTGAGGCATCAATAGATCAATACTATTGTGTCACAAGACTAGAATTTTAACAGGTTTGTCCTGAGTAAAAGTTCTCCAAGTGTATCATGAAAGCCCAGAGGAAGAAAGTGATTTATTCTTCTTCTATTCTGATTTATTCTTCCTGGTAATAAGATATTTCAACTCTACAGCTTTGAGGAAAATATTATAACAAAAAACAATGATTCATTTTGTTTCTTTTGTTGTCTACATACAAGGTAAAATAAACATCTATTTATAAAGTCTTAGAAAGTTTTAAAACCATAACCTTGCATGCAACTGAGCAGACTCAGAGGTGAGTTTCAAGGTTGAGTGCCTTGGCTGAAGGGTACTTTGACAGGCTGCCTCCTATTTCCACCCCCCAAGGGAAACTTTTTCACAGTCAGTGACCTGTGTCACAATATGTTGTTTACGATAATATACATTATTTAGTAGTCAGTAGGATTATCAGTAGGATATTTACGATTGAAGCTTAGTGCCAGTAATGCAGATAATAATTCCTCCAAATATTTTTCCAACAAGTGCAGTTTATTGAGACATTTTGGTAACAGACAACTCAATAATGAGGCATAATGTTCACCAGGTTATTATGTTATGCCTCGTTTGCCTCTGGGTTGACATAATTACTGCCTGTACAAGAGGAAACCCTGGAGTCAAGATAAGGAAGACAGAAAATGTCAGCTTGGATGTGTGTGACGGAGTTAATGGTGAATGAGGGAAAAC
This sequence comes from Maxillicosta whitleyi, assembly GCA_029822895.1. Lineage (NCBI taxonomy): Eukaryota > Metazoa > Chordata > Actinopteri > Perciformes > Neosebastidae > Maxillicosta > Maxillicosta whitleyi. Next base: position 12,400,111 of record JAPSES010000144.1, read on the forward strand.
ATGGCCAAGTTTAGCAAACACTGAGGTGACTGGCCTAAATGGACAGGATGGCCTTCTATAAATGTGCTGTTGCCACCTAATGGACAGAGCCAGACATGTTTTTGTTTACACTGATACCATTCATGTGTTAACAGGAACATAAATTCCAAAAGCAAAGCCAAAGGTCAGGGCATCCAGCATGTGCACTTAGATCAGGATCATAAGTGCACAGTGCAGCATTTCTATTTGAGGAAATTAGTCTTTTCCATTACTGCAAAATTAATTAGTGCTATAATAAAGGGGTACTACCCAGTTTCCCCTATAAGAATAAAAGAAATTGCTGAGCTGTATCACTAATACTCTGCATGAGTTTGAGTCAACAGCCCACCAAGGATAGACTATTCATTTGAGCAAGTCCCAAAGGTCTGCGCAAAAACACAATCAAATTAAGACGCCTCCGCATGAGTAAAACAATGATGCTTCAGCAACCTTGACTGTATAGGTTTACTTATTCAGCTAAAGGGGGAAAAAAAACTTTGGATTTTTACAGTTCAATAATTTAAAAAAAAACAACTAATAATGAAGACTTTAATTGAGTTGTTCCTTGTTCTGTTTTTCCAAATCAATCATGTCCTGGCATATAGAACAGTCATTAAGGGACACACTTTGTGGACTTTATTTTCCAGAGACTATAGCTTATTTCCAGCACAACTCATATTCCTCCACTAAAAGTCTTCAAAGCACTTATCATCATCGAATATCTCTGTTATGCTTTTTCAAATTAAGACAAATTAGCGAGTGGGATTTTTCTACTATTGTCTTCATTGGTTGGTTATGGTTGGTCTCTCAGAGGCTGCATAATGACCTTGTCTTCAACATGGTTCTCACTTGGATTGTCTGGGATCGAGAGTAATGAGTCAGGGCTGGCCTCCTTCAGTCTGTGACTTTTAAACTGTTCATTAGCAGAGGCCTACGAAGCTGCAATATCCCACTGTCCAAAGGAGGACCCGCACAGGCCAAACCCCTCTTCTGCAGTGGATGAAGCAACAAAAGGATTTAAGGATCATTATCTCTGGCTGTCCAAGTGAGAAGTGGCTGGAGAAAGTTGTCAAACAGAAAAGAGCACAGGAAGTTTAAAAAGCCTGGGTTACAAGCAGGGATGTGGAAGCATTTAGGTGCAAGAAAGCAGAAGATCCAGAGGTGGTTCACAGCAGTGCCCTTCTACAATCTCATCCAAACACATTGATTCACAGAGAAGCTAAGGTCATGTGGTAAAAATAATCAACAAGAGAGAGACTCGAGACATTTGGCTTTCTTTTACAAAGCAGTCACATCTCACTGGGTGTGATAATGTGGATCTTCTCACTAAGAATAAATGATTATAACCATGTTTTTAGCAGGACAAAAAGTAAAAAAAAAAGACTGTATGGACTGTCGCTAAATAAACTCAAACTTTATACCTTCCTTCACTTTCACATTTCAAAGCAGGGACTGATATTAAGAGATAAATAAATGAAACCCTTAAAAGGAATCGATTTGGTCTGGACTCAGAAATACAGATCTCTACCTTTATGTCAGAGAGGTGCGACAGACCCAGCCTGCTTAAGTAGGATGTATAAGGAGGGGAGATCCATCAGTGTGCCACAGCTCTGGAGTGAGGTTAAGTAGGAGCAGGAGCAGCCACCTGAAGTCCATGTGAGCACTGCCTCACCTGTCAATCATGTGCCAACCTCCATCATTTCACACAGTCCCCATCTACTTTCACATCAACCTGACCAGGGATGTTTTTTGTTTAAAAAGAGATAATAGATACTGTCAAATAAAAATACCAAAAAGAAAACATGCTTCAGACTTCACTCTGATTATGTAATACACAATGATAGTTGCTAATGTGAGAAATACTGAACTGAAGAGTTGAAAACCGAGCTAAAGAAAAAAAAATGAAAGCCTGAGATTTGCAATTCCTCGGCATGGGAAGTCACATGTCAAAAAACTGAGACGTCTGCCATTTCACAAGCCTGCATCTGGTGGTGGTATTCTTCAGAAATACCAGCAGACAAACACATGACTACATGTACACAAGTAACCCACACCTGATTCTAAAGACAGACATGTGGACTATTTTCCAAATAATCCTGTGTGTTCAAGCAAAAACAGCCAGGATCGAAGGCATGCATTCCCCAGCCACACACACCCATGCCAATAGAAACGACATGCTATGCTACAATCAACATAATCACAGAGAAATGAGTCTGGATTTCATTTCATCTGGAAAGGCGATTAGGGAAGTAAAAAATGCATTTCCACAGATTAAGTATGATTTCCATTTATATGTAATGCTTTGGTGGAGCACCCCCCGCATTGTGGCTAATGGGGGAAAGCTAATCTTGATAATGAGAATGCGGGCATGTTCTCGCACAACTTGGGGAATGGAAACCCGCTACTTAAATCCTGGGAGTTCTTCAATTTCAATGGTAACACTTCCATGTGAGAGGATAGTTTGCAGGAGGTAAAATAAGAGTGAGGTAATTTGCTATGCACATTATCTGAAAACAGAAGGTTCACTTACCAGCCTCTGAGCTTGTATGCCTCAGGGATGTCTGGGTTGACCATCAAGGTGCTGCTAAAGGATGCAGAGAGAGACCTGCCTCCAAAATCTGACAGCTTTGCTCCTTTAATGGCCACAATGGGCTGACCTGAACCATCAAATTTTTCTGCCTATAGAAAATAAACATGATGCGGATCAAATACAGATAAAAATTGTACATATTTGATTTCTACCATCTCATGATTTGTTCAACTCCATTTTGCACATAAAAGCATCTTCCTTTCACAACAGGATAAAAACATCAATCTAATCGGTCCCATTCATTGAATCGCAATATGCAATTATATCACAAATGACTACAATTCAAAGTTTCAGTATGTGTATAGTAATATTTTAGATTAAGCGCAACTAAGAGGAAATGGGTGAAAACTCCAAAATTATGTTTTTATCTGTATAGATTTTAAATTCTACATCTAGTTTACATGTAAATAAATGCATTTCAAAACAATCAGTATCTGTGTATTATCTTTCACAACAAAACAGGCAGATTCAAAACGTAATCATAAATCAGAATACTATCCACAATAATCACGAGTCTTATCAAACCATACAGTTTTTTGATCAATCACTTCCAAAATAAAGGCATAACAAGTTGCATCTTGACTATGAAAACCCAAGAACAAAAAGTAGGGGGATGAAACAATTGACAGTCGAAGGAGGGGGCAACACAAGCCATCAGAGACAGGTAAGTATATCTACAACACTTGCCGTTTGGCATTTCCAATGTTCTTTATAAACTATAGATCTTGTGTAGCTCTCCAAGTCCCCCTGGAAAAAGGGGGAATCTGTCGAACAAATAAACAGAAGAAACACTGTGCTTCTTGTCAAAGAAAGAAATGGTGGCCAACTTAGCACAGTCCCTCTGAGCCAAAGGTAAAAATCAACTGCAGGAGCACAGTTCCTTCATCACCCCATGACAGGATGTTTAGTCAAGTGATTTCAACCACATCCGCTTCGATTCAACAAGCATCACACTATTACATGTCTGTAGTTTTGGGAGAACCAGGAACATTTTTACACACATTTCAGATATTGTCTCACTTGAAACTGAAAACGATGGCAGAATTTGTTACATGCCATCTGGATTAAGTGGTACTGAACCAGTGCTACTGTCACTGTGCTCAGCATCTGAATGTAACGCTACCAATAGTTTCATTTATTTACAGGAACTGATCTCAAATCAAAAAGGTAAACAAGTAAAACTTCTGGAGTTCATGAAATATTTCTGAACAGCTGTTCTCAGATTACGATTCTCTGTTGAACAGATAAATATCTTGAAATACCCCAACCAATCACAATAAGTGAGAAAATAGTACATTCTAAGAATGGTCCTGATTTTTAAAGCTATTTTAAAAGCACCAAACAACAGCTTTACATAATTTTCCTCTGCATGACTATACTCACTTCTTCTCCCCATAGTGTGACTGTCACCATTTTCCCAGACATGTCCATCAGGTTGACCGTCCTCTTTGACACTTCACGGTTTGTCTTGGTCGTGAGGCGGGTCACCTCATCCACACTCTTGCACACTCCAATCACATCTGTAAAAGGACAAAAAAAAAAAAAACCCAAACAAAAACACTCAAATCAGACAAGTGAATTGTAAAATACACAGTACTTTATAAGTGAGAGAATGAACAGACTGTATGGTTTTTAACACATCTAGATATACAGATACATAATAAATATTTCATTGATATTCACATCCTCAAATCCGTGGGTTACCCTTCACAAATTGGCTCATGGGAAATAAGTGACTTCATAATTCCAAATGAGGTATAAGGTCAATGGCCTCTTCCAGTCACAAACTGAACACCTAAATTGGAGCAAAGATTCCATGATCTCAGCTTTCCTTTCCTTTTTAGTTTAGTTTTTATAAGTGTACTTCACGGAGCAAACCCAAGACCCATCAAGGATAACACACAAGGAACTAGACACCTACTCATTGAGAAATAGTCTTGAATTGTCAGATGTTATGTAAATAATTATTTAAATGAAAACAGAGTGCTCAAGAGGACAACTCAGTGAGTTTGTAAGTGTGAAATGAATGCTTGATATAAGGGTGGAAAAGTTAAAAATGTAAGTATTAGCCAAAGAGGGTGTCAACACTACTTGTGTGCAGCTAATCTGTGGGTCATGAACTGGCACAGGCAATGGACAAATGATGCCATCTGGTGGTCATGACAAGCATTTTTGTGCAGGATCATATTCACATTTACATACACTTTAATTCCATATGAGTTTACTAAACAGGTTTTTCATCTTCAGTCATTTTGTGAAGTGCTTGTGCAAATTCCTATCTATAAACTGGATCAGTGTCAACACCAACATTACTCTGCACCTATAATTCCACATTTCTGCATTTAACTACAGTGAGCAAACATGAATGCTCGATGTCAGCCGGTACGCAGGAGAGAAATTATGCTAACAGCTGTACAAGATAAAGTCTTCATTAAAATAATTGCAAGCTGGATCCTTATTATTACTTCATTTCACCTGTGACAGCAGGTTCTTATTCTCACATCAGCTCAGCCACAGGACCCAGAGTCAATCTCCACTACAGCTATTATCACACTATTATTAATACCACTTATCTTTAATCTCTTAATACCACAGCTGTTTCACAAACTTCCATACCAAGTGAAAACTCAGGTTAAATATGAATAGTACACCTTGATAGAAAATCAAATTCATTACTTATTAATATGTATAAGTGATTTTGCCACACTGCAAGACATGTATTAAGAAGGGTGACTGTCCATCACATTTCTTATTACACAACAGTTATATCCTTTTACATTTGTTTAACCTAATGGACGAAAGTAATTTATTCCACCCACTTTTCAATCCTGTGTCTATCCATTAGCACGCATGAAAATGACCTACAATGTTGCTCTTAACTTGAATATTCATTTTCTACTAAAGACATCAAGCAGAAACTGCTGCACATATTCCATTGCTAATTTAATTGCAGGGCTCTGTCTGTTATTAAATTTTAAGGTTTTAATTTTTGATTACTGACAGCAGGCAGTATGTATAGCTGCTGTTTAATGCAGTTTCACCAAAATAAAATATGCAGGAACATTTGAGGGAGGTGAGGAGCAGGCTGCCTTTGTTCAGGCTGAGTTCCTTACCCACAATGGAATCTTTCTCTTTGACCTCCAGGTCACCAATGGAGACAAAGTCACACTGCACCATGGGAACATCAGAGCTGTCCTCACAGGGGAGAATAGTGGACTCCCCATTGAGTGTCATCTCATAATCATTCTTCACAGAAGTGTACTGCTTATTGGCGATCTTCAAAGAGCCCTTAGACACATAGTAGACCTGGCACATAGAAATGGATCAACCATGTGTTAATCAGAGATCTGTGGAGCATGTACCTGACTGAATGGTGCAAACAAGATACGACTTCAGACAGTCGGGGAGGATCAACAAAGGCTGGCAGATGATCATAAGCTGCTTATTGTATGGGTACAGTGCAGCCAGATGACTCATTCACAGTCTCTGTGGCTTTAACTCACAAAGTACTGGCAGCTGTTGATAGAACAGTCTGCAGCCAAATCCGTCTTTAAACCATGTAGATTTTGGCACATAATTAGGACAAACTAAATCATTAAATGCAGGAAGGTCTCACCTTGCCAACCTCAATATTGCTAAAGAACTTGTCCACCTCTTGGTTGAATCCAGTCACTCTTATTTCCCCCTGTTATTAAGTAAAAATGGAAATCAGGTAAAAGTACTTCAGAATTTGTTACACAACTACATCACAAAACATTTCAAATATGTAACAACTCCCCCCCAAAAAACTCACACTCTCATCTACAATCTCCATGGAAAAGAGTTTTCCGTCGCCACGAGAATTGCTCCATGTTCGAATGCTGCTTTTGTTGGTTACACGAGCACGGATCGTCCACCTACAAGACACATCAGGATATCATTCATGTCAGTGTTATTTGTAACATCTCTTGGGAGCAATTGTAACACCCCCATTTTAAACCCTTATTTAATCATTAGCACTTTCATTAAGACACCATTTTGAGGTCATTTCAGTATAAATGTTTAGAGACAGCACTGAGTGAGGATTATGCAGTTCTCTCATATCTGCAAGTGCTTTTTTCAGGCAATCCTCACAGCAGGGAAACACAGTGATGCTACTATACACTAATGATGCTCCACTACATTCATGTCAGGACAGTATGCTGATCATGAGCCCTGCATTGGCATTCTTTCCCTAGAAATACTGTATTAGATTCAATACATTTACACAATGTTTAATCATTTGAAGTGTCTTCTGTGCCTGTGCAGGATGGTTTATGTGAATATACAGTCATCTAATTATACAACTGCATGACCTTCTCATTTCCACTGACTGGAAAACATACTCACTTAGACTGGTATGGGTTGAGGCTGGCAATGGGAACAATTTTTGAGCCACCCCCTGGTGTACTGGGCATAGCAGACGGTGCCTTTTTCCCAAAGTCCCGATTGAAACCTCTGTTCAGTACTGAAGGAATAAAGACAGAAATAAATGATCCATGAAGAGCAGTGATAGAAAGGAGTCAAGTGAGAGGGGCATAAATTATTCATTAGACACGAATTACAAAAATCCAATTTCTTTGGATTGCAATTGCTTGATCACTGTAATTATCTCACTTCATGAGGGAAGTTCCATCAAAGAAAAAGTTAATGACTTAAAGTAAATTTACCACTAGTGAGAGGAAAGACAAGAGGAAACAGGAATCCTGTCAAACCAAGTTGTGGAGATGTGTGATCCAGCATTTTGGCAAGAAGGATGATTCACATTTCACAGAATCAGGGCAGAGTGTGAAATGCTGTAACAAACTGGAGCTGCTCTTCCCCCGGAGAGTGCTGCTGCCTGACTCTGAGATTTTCCGTTTGAACAAGCGCTGCACATTTGATTTGTGTGCGTCTCACACTAAGGATTAGAGTTCAAAGTGTCCACTTAAGTCCTCCCACTTTGCCAACCACTGCACTTCTGGTAATTAAGCCTACAGATCAGGCAGCACACACAGAGAAATGAACAATAACTGTGCTGATGAGGAGGGTGCCTGCCACAAGCCCAATTCCCACACGGCAGATTAGAGGGATGAATACCTGCTATGACACACACAGGGAGACAGCAAAACCCTTCTGACAGCCAGACTGAACATCACTCCTGGTCCTAGTTTATGCAATACTGGGATGCACAGCTTATCTATGAAACGAATGACTACAAGCGTTTCAAAAATAAATCAAATTTTCAGACGTTAATACACTCTGAAGTTTATTTGTTCTTTTGTATTGTCAAAAATATAAAGAAAGACTAACACAAACTGAGATCACTACTATAAAGATTTGGAGTTGCTAAAAAGGTACAGGTTATGACAACCAAAACTGCCACAAGTGTTCAAGACAGTTGAGCGTGTCTGTGAAATATATGTGAAATAAACTCTTGAGAAGACACTGTGAAAGCTAAGAATGAAAGCATTTCTCAATGAGGCTGTCAACACTGCTCTTGTGCCGCTAATCTCCAGGTCAGGCAGCTGGTGCAAGCAGAAGCCACATAGTGCCCTCTGGTGGTAATTTTAAGGTGTCTCATCTAATTTCACACAAAAGAGTTCTGAAAATGAAATAATTTCAGGATCAAAAAGCTTTTGACCCACTTACCTTCATTTCCACTTTGTGGCACTAGTGGAGGGCGGTTTACAGGATTTGAGGCTGGCTGTGCACCTTTGGTCTGACCTGTGGGGAGGATTTGACATTTCAATATATATATTAAGTAACTACGACCTATTTTACAATTAAAACATGTCTAAAAAAGAATCACACACTATAAAAAACTAAAGAAGCACTGGATACATTTTCCAGTATGTAACAAATGTTATTTTAAACTGTCTGTTCAATATTTTTGAAGTCATTACCTTCAGTGTAAGGGGTTGGGTCTCCAATTTTCCCAGCAACCTCTGAAGCAGACTTGAGGACATCAATTTCCAAAATGATTACTACCCGTCTGTCACAACACAAAACAACTTTTCAAAGCAAGGCCAAATGCAACCAAAAATAACACTGTTTTTATAGGATTGTATTTGATACATAAAAGAATTGAATGCACATGGAACAAACACATTGATTTTACATTTAAGCAAATTGCTGCAACAAAAGCAACCCCC
>JAPSES010000144.1:12411133-12434553 GCA_029822895.1 Maxillicosta whitleyi
CCAAAAAAAAAAAAACATTAAAAATACATAAAAACAACATACCGTCCATCTTTCAGTATATTAGTCACATGCCTCTTGAGAAGGCAGATGCAGTTTGGAGCCAGTGTGTTGTCCTCAGCCATGTAGTTCAGTTGGGTGCAAAGCATGAAGGCTGCACAAAGGTAGGTAGGTCAGCAGTCATGCAGGAGAAAGTTATGCTTTTAACTCTATTTATTACTGTACAAGTAATAACTTACAGGTCATACTGTGGCGTCCATCACTCATCATCACTCTAAAGCGAGCCGGACCATTTCCTCCATCTATCTTGCGAATGTTCTAAGAGGTGAACAAGGAGAAACTACATTGGTCAGGTTTTACTGTCATAAAAATCTGCATCTTATGTCTACATAACAAAAATCTTATGGCAACATAAAGGAAATGAACAGGGAATTTATCATTGTTAGATAGATAGGCAAATATTTTAAAATATGTTTGTGTAGTTGTTCAGAACAACTGAACATTTATAAGCTGAAGACTGCTTCTGCTCCTATTAAACATGTACTTTGTTGATTTTAATAACTATTTGTAATAATTTTGCAAAAAAAAAAAAAAATTTAATTGATTGAAAATAGTTTAAGAGTCAACTTGAGTGTGTGTGAGGAACAGGCCAGTTCTTCTCTCGTTAACTTATGGATCCAAAACTTTACAAATGTAACAGTTGATAAACAGAATAGCCGTTTTTGCTGTATATATAAAACAATATAAGTGTTGTACTAAACTCCTTTTCTACTACTCACCACGAGCTGAAGCACTGCCTCATTGCCACCACTGCCATTAGATAAAGCCTGAAAGCAAAAAAGATTTTATTTAACCTTGATTTTTGACTTAAACATCCGAGTAAACGTCATAACATCTGGCTAAGCTAGCGTTAGCTTGACATCTACTGTAATATTAATTTAGATTATCACGTCAACATGGCGTCCATAACAGTTAACACAGCTTAAAGTTAGAAAAGTTCAAAAAGCACAAATGACACAGTAAAATAATGACAGTTTTGGTGTCTGTGTTATATATTGTGAGACGCAAAAAAAATATTATTTCCTACTTCATTTGAACAAAGACTGATTAAACTTGCGCCAGGTCAGTGCACATTAAAAGTCACATTTAAGCATATCAATGATCCTTCAAAAGCCCTCTTACCTCAATGGCGCCTTCCGTTAGTTTCATCATCTTTACAGAGAGGTGATTTGGCTATAATATGACAAATTACCAAATATAAGTCACAGAACTTAGTCTACCGTTCTACGCCTGCTACTCCTCAGAGAACAGTGACGGTGGCGCCAATTGAAACAACCCGCGAAGCCCTTCGTATTTACTTCCCCAGTTTCCGTTTCCGTGTACAGATCCTGCCTCAGTTCTTACTCTGACTGTTCCGTTCATCCGCATGACTTAAAAACAATGTACAACTGATCGGAGACCAGCTGCGTTAATCTCAGCGCCAAACTGCAAGTAGCCAACCATAACGTGAGGAAGTATGATGAGTTTACAATCGTGGGATATTCCATAAACCACCCAAATTGACAACGTAAACAAAAGCTAAGATAGCCACAACGTAAAGCGTAGTCAGTTGTTAATAGAGTTCGTTGCAAGGTGTTCATTGTAGTAATAGATACACACACAGAAACACATAACCTTAGAGTTAATCTTTGACAAAAGTCAATCATCAGAAAACTACTACACTGTGCATTAGATGATGATGTTAACTCGATGGTACACAGAACAACAAACAACAAATAACAAAACGAACACATTGATTTACTAAAGCAAAAGTATTAAGAAACTATATTATTTATTTATTCTAGTATAATGCAAATTGATACATATCTTTATTTAAATGTTGCCTTATTTGCGTGTTCTGCTTCCTGATTTGAATGCATCATGTCTATTAGGTCAAAATTCTCGATTCCAGATGGCATTACAATAAACGTAGAATATTGTGATTCAGATCATTTAAGTTTATTATTTCATAGTAAAATATTTCAAATACATTAACTACATTCACAATGATGTGATAATATTTCAGCTTAACTGGGCAATATATCTTGACACAGCAGACATTGAACATGTCACAGAAACTCAGAGATAAAGAGTTTTTACTCAATGATTTTTTTGCATGAAAATTCCATGTAAATATACAATGTTTTAACAAATTGCTCAACCAGAACATCTTGAAAAAAAACAATAAGAAAGCTGTTTTTAAGGAATATTTAATGAGGGGACCAGGCTTTTCAGTGTATTTATATCCAAATGAAACTAAGAAATACTGTACATTTAATGTACAGTATCTGTACAATCATCATAGTCTTGGTCTGTTTTTTTTTTGTTTGTTTTTTTTGTGTGTGTGTGTGACAGCTGTGCTAAGTCCCTATTTAGGTGGGCCTCCGAATAAGCCATCATGATTCTTGTCAAGAGGGAATCCCACTTTATCTTTATTTCCAAAGTCCCCTCTCTGCAAGACAGGACCTTCAGGGTTAGGGTTGTTGATCACACCCATGAAAACTGGTATTTTAGTTGCATCATCCATAAGGGCAAAGAAGAAGGGTTGAGTGAGGTGGAAAATAGGGTTTGATGCCCGTGAGATGACCACAGTAGTAGCTGCAGCTGCTTCAGCCCCCTCCTCATTTAACTCCATTGTGGATTTATGCAGAACACTGGACACCAGCAGGGGGCCTTCAGCCATCTCAGCCAAGTTGGGATTGGAAAACATTTCCCGAAGACCTAACACAGAAAGGAGAAACATCTCTGTCTGTAACACTAGTGATAATGTTTTTGTCCTTTTGACACATATAACCTGACACAGTGACCTTACCTAATTTGATGAAAACATCCTGTAGTTCTTGAGTATACTCCAGCTTGAATTTGGGCACTTTAACTTGAACCGCTCTCTCCCTTGGCAGACGGTCATAAAGGTCAGTGATATTTATCTTTGCAGCCAGAGAAGTCATATTCACCTTGCTGGACATGGGCATGACTACCAACAGGCTCATCAACTTCAGGAAAGGGAAGCATGCTACCTGAACAGTAAGCACAAAATGGTAGAATATAATTGTACACAAAACACACTCATGTGCTTCATGAAGAGAAGAAGGTTTTATAGTAGGTGATGAAACAGTAAAGGCATTAACCCTTAAATAGAATAGAATAGAATCTTTATTTTGTTAGTAGGGCTTCACACATGTAAACTTGCACATGCACCACCACACATCAAAATGTATCTTCAACAGATCATGCATCACACACACTGCATGCTAATAACAGTGGGCTCACCATGTCAGGCAACCGGGAAGCAAAAATGGGGTGTTAAGTGCCTTGCTCAAGGGCACATCAAACAACAACTACCTGCCAGTCCAGGTAGTCAAACCAGGGACCCTTTGGTCATGAGCCAACTCTTCAGCTATCTAGGCCACAGCTGCCTGTTGTTTTGTTTCTTTAATTTTTTTTAATAGAACATCCACTAGCGATGAAAACCATCCACTGATCTAAACTGCTTAATACCAGTTGATGCACTAATCATATCAATCCATGTAAATAATTGGTGTAAAATGCAGTTTGTCATCTTCCCATGGTCTTCAGATATGATCAGTTTGGAAGTTCAGAGAACCCGTAGTTACAATTTGAAAAATAACAGCACGTAGACACTTGCTTTATGTTCAAATAATGACATATTTTACTGGAAAAAGTCACTTTCTCTTCACTTTTTTCAGGTTTTTATTAATAATAACCCTCAACCTGAATCTGACCTTTTAGATCTTTATATCTACATGATCAGTAAATTAAAAATGTGAAAATACCTGACTTTCACTCAAAAAAAATCCAAAAATAAAAAGGATGATTTCATACTAAATGGTGACAAATCACTTAAGAAATGTTAAATATAGAGAAAAATGTTATTCGGGAGCTACCACAAAAGTAACACTGGGTCTTCATGGGTTAAAAGTCATTTACCTGGGCATCCAGGTCATTATCATTAAATAAACTCAGGGGATGTTTGGTATCTTCCATCACTTCTGCATCAACCATGTGTTTGTCATCAAGGTAGAATACACCTCTGGTGGTGAAGCGTGGGTCAAATTGAGCTTTCCATTCTCCTGTAGAAAACCAGGAAAAAAGCAAACAGTTTGTATGTCTAATCACAAATTACAAAGCAAAATTCATAAGTACTTCACGGTGAAAACTTGCGCATATACATTTCAAGATTATTTTTCACTAGCATTATATAAATCTGCAAACACACTATATTTAAACAACTGTAGATGATGATATTTCTCACTCACCTTTGAAATGGACAGCATTAATGAGCATAAGGAGCAAATTTGGTGGTAAAGCTGAGAGAAAGTTGGACATCTTTCCTTTGGTTTCTTTCTCTACCCATTCATTTATTTGCTCAAGACTCTCCAAAACTGCTGGTTCTGAGTCATATAGCCGCTGGGATTCATGAACAAAGTTTTCCTTTGGCTCAAACCCTTCAAAACATAATATAATAGCTATCAGAAATTCTTAGGTCAGCACTTTAAAATAATCAAAGAAACTGACTGAGTTTTATTCCAGTTAAAAAGATGACTCTCTTTTTAGGCTCTAACCTTTGCGCAGGAAGATCCTTGTGGCAATTTGCAAATCATTGTTTCTGAGATGCTTCAGAACATAATGAAGAGACTGGTGATAGCAGGGCAGAGTATGGTCATGGAGATGATGCATCAGCAGCTCTTCTGTTTCATTGACTGCACCTATAGAGATTTTTTGGTGCATGTGAAAATGTATACAACACCTGTATACAACATACATACTATACACAAGAGTATTGCTAAAGACATATTGCACTCATCATCCTCTGTGAATACAGTACCTGAGGTTCCTGCCATTAGGCAAGATATACCACAGCATTAGACCCTGAACATGCAGAGTGCTGAACAGCTTCCTTCCACAGACTGAAGCAGCTCAGCAGTAACTCCACCTGATTCTGCTACTTGTTTTTTTTTTTGCTCTGGAACTCCAATTACAAGCCCAGGCAAAGGACACCTTTGCCTCCAACAGTACACTTTTCTTTTTACTTAACTCAGCACTTTTAACTACTGTTCTCTTTGTCCTATTTCTTTTCTTCATGTGTGGTTCTGTGTGTGGGATTCTCTATTATTCCCTGAAAAATATTTTCTCATACTGCAGCGTACTACAACAAGATTACAATAACGTTTGATTTGATATTGAAGATGTATATCTGAAAAAGCCACAACAGGGGATGCATACCTAGGGCGAGTTGAGAGAGGGCTAATGATATGCTGAAAGGAGAGATGATGATATTTGGCTGCTCTGGTGTTGTCTCCAGGTTTTGCAGGAGCTGCATGCCCAGTTTCTGAATAGCAGCAGCAATGGCGGCAGTAGACCAAGGGCTTCGGCTGATTGACAGACACCCCCCTTCATCCTCTTCCTCTGATAAACTCCCATTGGGCCTACTAGTTAGTGTTGTTGGAATGGGTGATTCTACAGTAGTTGCAATTTCTGGTTGTGCTGTATCAGTTTCTATGCTCTGAAAGAAGAAGAGGAATAAAAGTTAAATGCAAGAGCATGAGTTAGTTCATATTCATTTCTTGTATTATATATACATCATATAGTAGAGTTATTTTATGGATTTGGCAGTTGTGATGCAACACACACTCTAAGTGAGTCCTTTTGGCTCTGACCTCTATGGGGTGGCTGGGCATCAATGGCACCAGTGGTATTGACTCATTTTCTGCCACCTCAGCATTCTGTAAAGCAAAATGATTGCATAAGATGTTGAACTTCTCATAAACCATATGATCATCACAGATTCCAATAATTTAGCAATGCTTTGTGAGTTGTTTCAGTGCTTTACAGTGGCTGCTTTGCTGCAGATACAGATGAACAGGAGTGTCACACGAAGGTCCATGTCCTCGCAAAAGTTACTCTAAGACAAAGAAATATATTAGCTACAAACTGTGGGTATGTAACTTTTATGAAACCATAAGTAGGTCTTTTATAATACAATTCCAGCAGCAAATGCAGTACATTAAACCAGTATCTTTCTGTGTATCATTTTTTTTTTTTTTTACCTCACATATTGCAGTTAAATCCTAGTATAAAAATCCCAAAACATTCTCACCTTCTGATAGTGTCTCTGCTGTTTTTGTCTGCAAAAATGGAAGAATTACTTAGTTGCCGTCTTTTAAAGGAGACCAGACCATCTGGGAATGTACCTAAAGTATGGAACATACAAATACAACAGACCATGGAGTAAGGTTGTCATAGTCACACTTAATGTGTTTTCAACTCTGTCTTAATCAACATACGAATACATTTTTGTTAATTGATCAGCAAAATTGTTATAGGCAGTGAATTTAGTGTGATAGACTCTTTGTTGGTGAGTATTCGAAGTATCACTGAATTCTTGTGTTAAACATCCAAATCTAAAATCTAGTTAAACATGTTTAGCCTTTTATGTCATAACTTAACCCTAACATAACTGGAACTTCCTAATCCCCGTCACAGACTTAACAGACATAGAATCTGACTAAATAAATATATTCTATTCACAGGATGGTTAAATCTAAAATGGCAGTAAATTCATCAAAATGTATTTGATCTTACCTTGAATTAAAATTTGAAAAAAAGTTGCCGTCTTGTCCAAAAAAGGAGCAACTGTGTGTGGATGGAAGAATTCCTGACAGAGAAAGATTGGCACTTGCTCAGCAAACAGTTAAATATCAACTTACATTGATTGGGGCCTCGTTTATGCCACTATTTGTTTGTAGCTGCAGCCTCTGAAACTCACTCACGGTTAATATTACATCCTGACAGGCTCAGCTATTTTGCATAACAGTGGGCAGGTGATAAAAAAAAACAACACAAGTCTGGTTTAGACAGAAAACATGACAGCTTAATTGCAAGAGCGTGATTAAACCGGTATTGTGTAAATGAATACACAAATTTTGGTGATGACACCAGTTACACATCGTCGTGTACATGACATGCACATATTTCCCAGAAATGTTGTTTGCTTATAATTGATTAAAAGATTAATTTACCAACATACCCAATTATTTTTGTTCAGTTCAATTGAAAATGATGAATTGTTACAAAAAAGTAAAGATAATGAAAGGATTAAAATGATGTAAAATGAATGTATTCAGTTTACTTGATCACATTTAAGTGCTCATTACCTTATAGGTCACATGACAGCTGCTGAGAATCATGTCTGCAAACACAAGCAGGGACTTTGTCCAATTTGAGCTGGTGAGTCAGCCCAGATCGAAAGGCAAAGTCTGGAACTATGATAAATATGCATGAATCACATACAACAGAAGCACACAAATACCAGGGGGAGTCTTTTTTTTAATTTTTTTTTTTTATTCCAGGTAATAAATAAGCATATTCATGGATTTCTTTTAAAATGTTTGAAGAGATATGGGCTAAACTTTCAATATTATACTACAAATTGTGTTTTAAAAGAAATTTGGTCATCTTATGCTTGTCCATTTTAGGCTGTTAATTCATGTTTACAAAAATAAAACAAAACAAAAAAAAATCTAAAAGTGCACTACACAATTTTTTATTTATTTTTTTTTAACTTCAGACAAATTATTAGAAAAGTAGGCCAACTGTGTTTTACATTGTAACAGTGATAAAATTATATAAAAGCACAGAGCATTGATTGGTGGATGATGTAAATGGGCTTTCTAGCCTTGGTTAAAGAGTTTAATGACAACAAAAGCCAACCTGGCTCAGAAAAGAAATGTCACTCTACTGTATATTCATTAACATTAGGAGTTAAACCACATTTTATTACCGATTTCAAACTTTCTTCACCTGATATGTAGATACTTATAAATGTTAAAATATAAAATTCTTTATCTTGGCTTTGACTGTTATGTTTTTTATGAGTCAGAAAACAAAGTGATGAGTCTAAAAACTGGCATACCTAGTTAAAGTGGCATTGTTATAGACACACTCTTGGATTAATGCTGCTACAGATTCTAACTGTTACATGAAGAATATTTAGCCACAGTTTAGAAAAATTTAAAGCAACTTCAAGTAATTTATTAGTGGATAAAAACATTCAGTCTTTAAAAGCTGACAGAATTTAAACATTACAATTCAGGCCATACTTGTGCAGTTGAATAAAGGCTGTGCATCAGTAACTGACGTAAGTACTTGATGACTACTGAAGCATCTCTGGTTTGAGAAGATGCGCCAAGACTGTCAAAAACAGTGAGTCTACTTTTATTGTTCATAATGTATAAATCAGACTGCGAAACAACGCAGAGGAAGTCTAACACAAAACAATGACTTGTTCTACAAATACTGCATAGTTTAATCAGTGCATTGGATACATATGTAGTCTAATGTCAAGGGAAATCAAAGGTGAGGTCAATGTATTTTTGGTGTTTTATGCATCTATTTGGAAAGTGTAAACACTACATAAGAACCCTGTTCGGTTCCACCTTCCTGAGCACGTCTTTTGATTCATTCTTTTGAACAGAAAAACTGACCTTTTCAAAAGAACAAATGACTTGTTAAGATAACAATTTACCATTACATATTTTCTATACAACTAGAGGCAAAAATGCTTTTAAAAATCAAGGGAGTTACTGTACATGATAAGTTTCAATAGTGTGGCACATTTTTTTCTTCTCTATTAATTTCAGTGCCAACAGGGCAGAGTGGTAACCTTTAGCACGTGTGACACTTACACACGTTTATTTGTGCTGCGTTATTCAAGAAGCAATTCAGTGAAACTGACATCTTGTCTTACATGTACTACTGACCACAGGATAGGGCACCAGGAGAGCGCAGATAGCTGGTATCTTGATGAGACACTTAAATATCAGTGATAAGAACTTTTAGTGGAGCTCGGCTCTGCTGACTTAGCCTAAGCTAACAACCGGATGGCCCCGTTCTCAGAGCCGAGCAGCAGGAGCCTCTTGGTCGGAAGGACTGCCAGGCTAGTCAGGGTGCCGCGGAAGTTCTCCGAGCTCAACTTTGTGCTGCTAACAGGGCTCAGGGAGATATCAGCCATGGAGTACACCCCGATCTTGTTAGCCACTGTTCCAGTTACAATCTCTGAACCGTAAAGGTCGAAGGCATGGATGGGGTCAGACTGTGACTTGTACTGACGGAGGGGCTTATGTTCCAGGTCTTTCCACACAGTGAGTGTGTAGTCAGTGGAGGAGCTAATGACCAGGTTTCCTTCTGCAGCCTGAAAACAGAAGCACAAAAGAGAAGAACTTATCAATGACTGATTTATTGAGGCAAACAACAATGCCCGTTACAGTGCATTAACATTTATTTTGGAAGGATTCTACCATGCGTCTGTCTTTAATAAGGCAGTATGAAAGAATCCTGTTAGATTTATCCTCAAATATAATGATTTTCTGACAAAAGAAGAAATCTTTCTAATTTTCAACATCTGTATCAAGACAAACTGAAACCAATATCTGCTCTTGAGAAAGACAACAAACAACAAAAATGCCACATAAAACTTTTCAGGACTTTGATTACTACAGCAATGATAAATCAAGATTCTCATAGTACTTATACTTCTGTCTTATATCCTAGCTATGAAAAGGTGAGGGTTCGCTGAGGATAAAAATTCATCTGTGCTATGTGTAATATTAGATTGCTGATAACGAGAACCACTGCTGTCTTTCTAATGAGTAACTTGTGTCCATATTTGCCTAAACTTGTGCTTTTAAAACTAGAGACACAATCCTTGACCTAATTTGGGGTTAAATAAAGTTTGCTCATCCTTGTGTTCTGTTGATAGCAGATCTGCTGGGTACAACTTTCAACACCCTCCTAGTATCTGCACCAGAAACTTTGTGGATTGTCACAAGAAAAGCCACTTATGTAGGTGATTGCTTTCTTCAATGTTTATCACATGACTGCAGCCACACATTTTGACTTTTATATGTTAAGTGCACTGACAATGGACAAAATAATGACTGGAATTTTTGTATACAGTATATAAATCCTATGTATACATCCCACACCCAATGCATCCACTCAGTCAAATCAAGTTTCTTTAAAATCTTACTCAAAAATCGATGTAATACCGGACAATTTCACTACACAAGACTTCAGGGATGTGATCATTTACTGTATTGCTCACACAGTAAAGATATTTAAGATAACAGCGAACTGAGTAGCTGTAGGATGTGCCTACTGCAATGGTTCAACTGAGATTATAGTACATTCTGTTAAGTGATTCATCAACATTTAGCAGGAACAGGAAGAGAGGATGACCTGACCAAACATTTCTGTTTCACACTTGTTTCACAACCTACGCTCTCAAATTCTGTGTAAACACCTGACTGCTGTTTGGTGTGATGAGTCCTGCACTTTTCCTCCTGTTAAGAAACACTTCATTACATTTAAATTATAATATAATAAATAATACATTTTTATGATAAATTCTTGTTATGTGTCATCTAGCAAATGCAGATGAAGTATAAAATCAAACATGTTCATGCTGATGCAATGCCTATAAAAGCTGTTCTATAGTTACTATTAATCTTCCAGTTTTGGGATACAGGAATATAGTAGTATGGTAGTTCAAGTAAATCCAAAATTAAAATACTGGCTCAACTACGATAGATTCCAATTCCAAGTGTTATCTCAGAGTATTTTGTTGCATCACACATTGTTTTGCCTTACTTTTTGTATCTGTGTGGCAAATCTGTAATTGGGATTATAAAAAAGGTCACTTTTAGTACTAAGATCTACTAAGAAGTACAGTATCCATCTTCACTTATAATTAAAACATCCTTTTCAAATTTTAATGCACCTAAAGCCTCTGATTTGCAGATTTTGGTGATAGTGGTTGATACAAAAAAACAAACAAACAAAAAAAAAAACATTAAGAATGAAACTTTACAACTTCCTATATGAATATAATTTATGCACCATTGACATCATGTTGACTTTGCATCACTGGTAGTCCTATTTCCTTATGCTGACATTAGCTAAAAGAAAACTAAATCTCTAATATGTAATTACGTTGTGAGTTCTAATGTACCTTCATTTGGAGGATATCCCCCTCATGAGCTGGCCAGCCCTTCAGAACCAACCCTGTGCGAGCGTCTAACAGAACAATGAAGCCAGATGAAAAACCTGCAGCCACAGTGCGCCCTGCAGGGCTCACAGCCAGGTAACGGATGAGCCCAGCACTAACATTGTTGTATGCCAGACGGAATTCATGCTGCAGGAACAGAGAATGATTTGTCAATGTCAAGTTCAAAATAACTCTAGTGTACAAAACTAAAATGGATTACTATTTTTTTTAAAAAATGTGATGATAATTAAGGCATGCTTTATTGTGTAGTTTTCAACTGAACAAGCTTGTTAAATAAAATTGCTACCTGTAGTCCTGGTTTGCGGGGATCAATGAAGCGGAGAACAGAATCTGCACTGCCAAAGACAACGCTGCAGTGTGGAGCTGGCATTGTGGTGACAGCTGTAATGGGGTTCTTACCATCCACTGCTTCATATGAGCGAATCTGCTTTCCTGTGAACAATAAGTAAAAGTACATAGAGAGGTGAAATATAGACAAAAGCACTTATGTGCTAGCAAGGTCATTGTGCTTGAGCAGTCTTACCTGTATACTGGTCCCACAGGTGCACAGTACCATCACAGCTAACTACTTCCTGTGACGCCTCTAGCTGTCCAACATAAAACACTGATTTGCGATGTTCAGCATATGTCACTCTGGGCTCCATTTCCTGCGTTCCGTCACCATGGTTATAGAGGGGCCAAAGCTTTACAGTCTTGTCTTTGCTACCAGAGAGGAAGTAATCTTCTCCTGCTAGTGGTGCCAAACACTTTGTGGTGCCTGAGTGACCAAGGAAGCTCTGCAGTCGAATTTGGTGGAAATGGAAATGTGGATCCTGCTGATTGAGTCCAATCTCATACTGCCAGTATGCGAGCCAGTTGCCCTGCAGGGAGCGCCCGCTGCGTGGGAGGTCCTGCTTCAAAGCGCTGTCCTCTGGAGCGTGGCCTGTGATCCATGAGGAGGAAAAGGAGGCTGTGCCAGAAGATGGAGTCGTAAAGGTGGAGGCGGTGGTGATAATGGGGCCTGTATGGCTGGAGCGCCCCCATGAACTGGCCAGGTTGGGTGAACCACTAAAATCATGGTCTTGAGACACCTGAATACGATTTCCTACAAGGTGGCTGCCAAATGTGCCTGACTCAGGAAGGGAGTCCCCCAGGGGGGTGGAGCTAGTTGAAGGTGCAGGGAATGGGTTGCAAACTGCTCGTCTGCCAAAACCAGAGGAGACACTAATGGAGGAGGGAGGTGGTTCCGCTCTAGATGCTGTTGTGAGGTTGGACTGTGGGCTCCCTTGGCTCACACTCTGATGATATGACTGAGCTAACTGCCAAACTAGCTCGTGATTGGGAACCAGTTTCCGAATCGCTGTGTCACCTACAGAAGTCAAAATAAAACACTAGTGAGAAATACATCAGTACAACAAAACATAACATGTGGGCACTTTTAATACCCAATCAGCCAAATATTCCATCAGATTTTGTTGAAAGTTACTGCCCTATAGTTTAGATTAAAATGTCTTTGTGTAAAACTTATTACATACACATTTATATTTGAAAGTACTAGACATATTATAACTGCACAAGTCATAAGACCATTTGACCTTGAAAAAGTAGGTCAAGGTTATCCAAGGTTATCCATGCCAAGATGTATCCACAGTATGATTTTGGTGCAGATAACTGTATCATTGAATGGACAAACAGACGGATGGACGGACGGACAGATAGACGACAGAATAATTACAACATTCCTTTGGCTAGATGTTGGCCAAGGGGTAAAAACGAGTGAAGTCTGTCATTAATATACTTAACAGGGAATTTTGTATTTAATGTGTTTCATACCTATGAGGCAGTAGAAGGGAATGTAGGATGCATGGGCCATCTCAGAATTAAACACTGTCTGCAGCTCCTCCAGAACCCCCAACTCATATGTGACATTTGACTCTTCGGGGGTGCAAACATCCACGACTGTGACTTCTCCCACGATTCTACGAGGGGCGCTGTCCAGCTATAGAGAAGAACAGACAGTGTCTTCAACTGTACTTTTCCAAGTATAACATAAAATTGTTATTACAATAAACCAGAGCGAGATGTTCATGTTTTACATGAGTTAATACACCAACCAACTTTCCACTATTGTACTCAGTGCCAGTTTCAAACTCTATACTTTCTCATTTGTATTCCAAGTTTCTGTCTGTGTTTTTATTTTTATCCATAATTCCATCTGTCTTTGTGTTATTTGACTTTTGCAAAGCTTTTTGACAGATCTACTTGTTCAAAGCGATCTAGATATAGACTTGACATGGTGCTTGTCATTCTCTACATGTCTGTGTATACATACCTGGGGCTGCAAAGTATGCAGCAGAGAGAAAATAGCAAAGAATCGTCGCAGAGTGTCAGCCATATGCTGCTGAACCAT
Source organism: Maxillicosta whitleyi (assembly GCA_029822895.1). Taxonomy (NCBI): domain Eukaryota; kingdom Metazoa; phylum Chordata; class Actinopteri; order Perciformes; family Neosebastidae; genus Maxillicosta; species Maxillicosta whitleyi. The sequence goes on from JAPSES010000144.1 coordinate 12,424,645, forward strand.
CTCTCTCCCAATACGTAGACAGATGAGAGCCATTAGACTGAGTGTTTTGAGACAGACAGCAGTGCGTGTCTGCACCCCACTGGGGAACCTGAGTACAGCAGAATGGGTAAAACCAAACCAATGCAAATTAAATTACAACTCTATTGTAGTATGTTTTAAATGTACACAACAAGATGCAAAAAAAAAGTACACTTCTTTCAATATAAGAAAAAATAGTTTTAACAGCCAGAGAAAAACATTGTTTGAAATGTTTTACTCTTACATTTATGTCAATTATCTTGGGTTACGAAACCCACAGGAATGCTTATTACATTTGTCCAAACAAATATGCATGTGTGATATTTACCCCATTCGAGGGGTGGTGAGCAGGTCCAGTAGTGGCAGGAGCACATCCTGGTTAATCTTCATCAGCATATCCATTAGAGTGGTATCCGAGAGAAAGACAATGATCTTCTGTGTCAATGCCACCGCTCCAAGCAAACTTGCCTCCTTACGTGTGTTCAGACGCTGCGAAGAAGGTGGAGACACCTGAAAACACACACAGATATGAATGCAAAACCATCAGCTTAAACTAATAAATACCTGAACAAGTCATTTTAACATCAAAAATATGTTCATTTTAAAAAACTGCATCTTTATTTTGCAAATCCGTGTACATTTCTGTATGATTTTTTTTCATCTTACCAAATATCCTATATACGGCAAGTATTGATAGGTGAGTACAGGTTCTCCATAAAGTTGAGCAATGTAGATCAGACAGTCCAACACAGGCCCTGCTGTCTGGTCACCAACTACAGGTTTCTTCTCATAGACACTGCCCATTCCCACATTTTCCACACCAATTTCCTCAGATGCAGGGGCCACAAACTGGTGATTTTTAAGCCCTACAAACAGAAAAAGAGTTACAACAGGTTCACGAAACTCAAATCATTAAATAAAATTTTTTAAGTAATGTGAAGAATCCATTATGTCAGAATAACAAATAAAACAACTAGACAAAAATATATTTGTGAACACTTTACATACCAATGTAACAATTTGTGAGTAATCGCAGCAGGTTTCTGGCTACATATCGTGACGTCACTGTTGGTCCAAGCTTTGCTGATAGCCATCGAACTGTTTTGCAGACTGTATCTGTGTGTTCAGAGAAAATTAGGCTTATTACTATGAATACAAAATTAAGACTAAAATGAAATCAAATTGTTATACTTAATGCCACACATTCTTTCAAGTATCACTGAATCAAGGTTTTCCTCATAATACTGACAAAAAAAGCAAAACATTGAAAAACTACGCTACAGATAGACTTAACTATTTCAGCACCTTAAAAGTTAACTGAACACACATCTACTATAAATCAGTCACAGAGTTACATGCACTTACATAACAATGTGACTAAAATGTTTTAAAATTCTTTTTTCCCCCATTTTTTTCACTCACCTAAAAGAATTTTCTGCTCTTTCTCTTCAGATTCCTCTGAAGGATCATTGTCATCCTCTTCCTCCTGCTCTCCCACAACACCTTTGCTAGTCTCATCCATTACCATTCCATTCAGAAATTCACCCTCAAGAGTGGCAACTGTAGTTCCTGAAGCTTCTGTGCAACCAGAAAGAGTTGGCTCCAGATTATGAACGGGAGGTTCGCTGGCTCGCTCTTTACTCTCAGTCTCAGTCACCTCTTCTTCCTCCAGCTCTCCACCCTCCTCTCCTTCACTGGCCTGTTTCAGGTCCTGGCTGCTATCAGCTGACTTGAGACTAGCTCGGTCCCGCATTGAGTCTCCATCACCCAGGGAGAGTTCACTTGTGCTGCTTTTGTCACTCAGTTTCCCCACACTCAGAGACTCGTGGTCCTGATCCTTACTTGTGGCATTCTGGTTCTGTTGCTTCCCAGCTGCAACTCCAGTTCCACTATTTACATAGAAACCATTCTGAAAGTCCTCTGCTTCTGTAAGAAACACTTGGTCATTGAGACTGATGCCAGAGGAGTAATCCACCAGTCCCGTGTCTCCTACTACCCCAACTCCTCCACTCGTTCCACTTCCACTTCCCATATTTCCAGTAACAGACCCAGACGATGAACGCACCTTGCCACACTGAAAGTCTTCTTCCTCTTCCTCTCCCAGATTACATGTACCTGCCCTAAGGCCTTTACAAGTCTCCCCTCCAGACTCCGAGTCACAGCTTTCAAAGCCAGTGATGACCTGCAGCACATGGGGGAGTAGGCTGGACAGAAAAGCTTGCAGACCAAGCCTTACAATCAGTTGCAGAATAAAACAATCAGTGTACAGATAGAACCGTCCCCGCAGATAGTGAGGGTTTTCATAAACATTGATCAACGGCTTCAGTAAATACTTGTTTGCATTCCTAGGACCCAGAACTCTAGAGATCGGCTCAAAAAGGTACCAGGCAGCATAGATTGCAGTGGACTCCTCAAGCATGAGGGCTAGAATGAAAGGTAACAGAATCTCAAGACCTTCTGCAGTGATGTTACCCTGTAGGAGTGTCTCAAGCTGCTGCCATAGATGAAAGACAACGTCTCTTCCTTGCAGACTACATGTAGTCTCCATCTTGGTGTGGTAGGAGAAAATGAAATGATGAAGAGAAGCAAAATAAGGAGGGAAAGGAAATGGAGTGATGACAGAGTTAAGTAACTGGCAAGGGTTTGGGGGTGGCAGACCATCGCTAATAGGATCATATTTGAAAAGGAGTGGACGTGGGCAATCTAGTGCTTGTGTATGCCCTGAACCAGAGTGTTTCTCTATGAGCAGCAGAGTCTCAAGAGCATGATGCAAAGACAGGGGCACATCACGGAGGCTGGATGAGCATAGTTTCATGATTGCTTGGAACCGCTGTTTGAGTGGGGCACCTGGCTTTAGTCCTCTAAGTTTAGAGGAGTAAAACAGCTCAGCAATAACAACACCAAGGGCCTGCATATCTCTTTGGTAGAGCTGCGTAAGCGAGGGAAGAGACTCAGTTACCATCCTCTCTCTCGTGCCTTCACTTGCTGAATGCCACACTTCAGCATGCAGACTCTTGACCAGGAAATTATTCAGCTTCTCTAATTCTTCCAAAGGCTGCAGTGGATTGAAGCCTTCAGGGAGGCTGATTTTAATTTCCTCTGCATTGGTGGCACTCATGCTCCCCTCCCCATGTTTTTTGTTGGTTTGCCCACCTCTCTGTAACATAGCGCTGCGTAAACCTGGACCTAAGCCGCTTGTGAAGTCACTGGGGAAAGAGCCTGGAGACTGGGACACTATGAGTGCTGTGTTGTCTCCTCCCACCTTTCCTCCTGCTGAACCAATGTTTGGCAGTGGTACAGAGCTGGAAGTAGAACTAGTAGAGCCAGCTGAGGCTAATGAGTCAAGGGCCTCCATGCCTTGTTCAAGCTCTTCATCTTTATCTACCATGGTCCACCCACTAGTCTCACAGCCAGTGGACTCTGGCACCATTCCATCCACAGTGTCAGCCATGGTATCAAATTGAGGGATGTGTAGAGAAGGCACATTGAGAGCAACAAGGCCTAGGAGTGGTGGTTCTGCTGGAGCATATTGGGAAGGAGATAAGCGTGGTGGGTGGGGCTGGTCAAATAGCTGTACCACACCGTAAGTGGTCAGATTGGTGTGGTTATCCACTAAGTGCAAACACACATTCTTGGCCTTCACAGCTTCTTTGCCTGAGAGCTTGTAGCCAAATGTGAGGTCTATCCAATGATGCAGATGCTGAGAGACCTCTCTGCTCTCCAGAAGGTGACGGTGGACCTCAATGAACTCTTCACAAGATTTACACCAGGAAGGCACATCCAGGTCTGGCATGTCGGGATGAATTGAACGGAAAATCGTGGGATCTGTGTAAAACTCTGGAATGCATTCATCAGGGGTCCAGCTCTGCATGCGCTCCATGCTGGCTGGGTATTCATTAGGCTCCCACTGGGAACGAACATGGCTGCACAACACTGATCTGGGAGTCTGCCGGGCTTTGTAGACATAGTAGGTGATGTCTGAGAGCACATCAGAAATGTGATGAGGTACATGAAGATGGTCAGGCTGTCCAGCACCACCAGTGCCTACAGAGGCACTGAGGTCTCCTCCTACACTGCCACCCCCTACTCCGTTGCCCCCTGCAGCTGCCAAAGCTTCCTTAGTCATCTCGTAAGTGAAGTCCAGCTGTTTGTCCCCCTTATTGAGCCTGAACTTGGACCTCCGAAGGTCTCGGAATTTTCCAAAAGGTGTTGTGAAATCCACCACCCACGGCAGCACAGGGTGATAATTTGGGTCTCCATCTCGCCGTCCTGCTAATCTATTTAGTTCCATCAAATAGCGGAAGTTGCTGACTCGTCCATGTACCCAGTCTAGGACCAATGTCTTGAGCTCACCAAAACAATCTTCACAGAGTCTCTTGTTCCCTTGGCTCCCACAAACCTCCTTCCTTAGGACACTCTTTGAATCCTGTAGACCTGTAACACCACTTTTTGCATCTCCCTCCATACCCAGGTCCTCATAATGAGCAAGGCTGAGCTTCAGACGGCTACAAAGTTGTTCATCAACTGCTATGTCCTGCAGTGAGAGTTCTCCACAAGACAGACCAGCTGCATGACATGCTTGCACGGCTTTTAATACTTGGTAGAGAATGAACAACACTTTGGCATGGCTGTTAGCAAGCTTGGCTGGGCTAAAGGAGACGATATCATGGAGAGAATACTGAGTATAAGGTAGTACAACATAGAGCATATCTGCAGTTTCCAGCAGACACTCAACAGGGAGAATATTAGGGCACAGGTGGCTTGACTGTGACTTTGAAAAACCACATGAAGTGGATGAAAAGCAGTTTTCCTTGTCCTTCTCTCTTGCAGGAGACAGTGAAGGTGACATTTTGTCAGATGAGATGAATGTGGTGTTGAAAAGCTTCTGTAGTGCGTGACGCACTGCATCTACAGCTGCAACATGCATCTGTTCACTTGGCCCTGCATACGGCTGCACAAGTTTGTAATGAGCTTCCCGCCATAGGTTTCTGGAAGAAAAAAAAAACAGAAAAAAAGATTCATCATGTGATGAATTATCTTTTGCCTTATAACTTGTAACTATTTTTTAACCTCATTTAGGCCTACTCATATATGGCTCATAACTCATATTACACAGTATGCTTTTTTACACAGTGAAAAAACAAATGACTAAAATAAGTCAAAGTTATGAATAAGTAAAGTGGAAAAATTCAGATCCTTTACTTAAATAAAACCAGCGATAGGAGTGAATAAAAGACTTAACACAGTTCTGGAACACAAATCTGTTTTCATTTTTTGGTCATTTTCTGTCATCTTTTGAGGACATTGCATGATCTGAACATTTTTGACATGAAATGAAACCATGTGAGAGGATTAGAGACAAAAAATTATTATTATTAATGATAGTAGGAGTAGTATCAGTGGAGGTATAAAGTTTGTTATAATGGAAATACTCAAATAAATAAATAATTTATGACACTACCAAAACTTTGCAACATGCAGCTTTGAATTAAAGTAACATAAACTTAGACAACTGTCATAAAAATAATGGATCATCTTCAATGGAAGATTTATATTCTAAGATTTAAACAGCAAACCAGTACAGAACAATAAGACAGCACACTACCTGACATTATGTTGTGACACACGCTGCATGGTTTTGATGAAAGAATCCTGAAAGATGAATTCTGTTTGATTATAGCATGGGTCTCTGGCCAATCTGTAGCTTGCTTTGCTTTTCTGGAGACCCTGAATACATACTCGAGTCCAGCCGGGAGGCAATTTGGCCTGGGGACAGTGAAGGTATGTGCCAATTTCAGTCTCACTGATGCTGTCAAAGCGTGCACAGCGAATGACCCTCCGGTCTCTAAGCCCCATCACCCAGCGTGAAGGAACAAGGGCTACGAGTTCCCGGGGACGGGGTCCTGAGCCTAGTTGACGTCGGTCAATCCCCAAGTCTTTCTCTACTGCATGCGTCAGCCAATCCATGGTGAGAATTAGTAAGACTGACACACTGTGCAGCTGGTTTCACCTCTGTATCTCCACCAATTGCAACTTTTATACATCCATGTGTGAAAGAATCCAAGGCAATGGGGGTACTTCTCTGTTCCCCTCCTCTGTGTGTCCTGTGGAAATAATTTAAAATGACAAAAAGGCAATCAGCCAAGTAACTACCACATATTTTATCAGTCATCAGTTAAATAGTTACTCTGCAAAGCTGTAACGTAACAGTCGTTTTCTACAGAACAGGATCACAATAACAGTGACAGGGTGTTGGTACATGTGACTACACGTTGCATCGTCAGCTCACATGACTGTATCTGCATTGTCATGTGCACGTTACAATGCAACCGCTCAATTTAAAGGACCTGTGATTCTTAATAAATGTAGAGTTTTCGTAAAATTTGTCACTTGGTATGTCTGCCAGACAACACGCTGAGATAAGATACAAGAAGTGAGAAAACTTAATCTATAGTCAGGCGTATTGTAACTTCAATAACGTAAACTTCACTAACAAAATTATGTGCACCCTTTCATAACGTTACTAAAACAGCATACACAACAAACAGGACATTTCATCCCCTTTCTGTAGCTTTAGTACACTATTTAGGAAGTAACGTCAAATAAGCACTGCTAGCATGGCTAGCTAATATTACGCAAACTTAAGAACGGAGAAACAAATCTTAAGATTAATACCACCGCTAACATGATATCGATCAAGAGCAGCTTTACATAATTAATATAACTTGACAACGATGAAGGATCAACGGTTGTCAAATCGTTTAATGTTTAGCTCACCTCTGTCCACTTGTAGCAGGTGACAGCTAGCTAGCGTTAAGCTAACGCTTTACTGCCGGTTTTACGCATGCTTCGTTTGTACAACATAAACTTATAAACTGAGTTCATCCCGCAATGTAAGATATCCGTGCTCCATGCTGTGGGTTAACAGACGCCTGTCAGTGAAAGCAGACGACAATCACTTAGACGATGGTGTTTTGTTCTGCGCTACTTGGAGCCATGTTTTAGAAACGACGACTCACGTGACACAACAGCACCAGCCATATCTCATGTGATACAGCTGCAGCCAGAGCGCCAGCGACTTCCTCAAAGCACGACTTAAGGCACGCGCAATGAGGAAGTCTGAGGTTCAAAACCCCTTCTCCCCTTCTCTGTTCAGAATCTCACATTTTGACCCAAGACTGTATCAAAAGTAACTCAAGTTTATTTATATAGTACCTTTCTAAGAAATAATTCACAAAGTGCTTCACAGTAAAAAAAAAAAAAAAAAAAAAAAATCTGTTCGAAAAGTAATAAAGAAACACACAACCACGTTAAAAAAAAAAAAAAAAAACATAAGCAAGAAAACAAACTGTCGTAAAATTTTATTTTGGAAACTACTGCCAGTCAGCATTTTTCCGTGTTAGTGACTCAAACGCTGAAAAGATTCAATACTTTCATTCTGGAGGTATTTTACTTGTAGATCAGTGTAACTCCTAATGGCCAGGATGTAGTAACATTAATCTCCAGGAGGTGGCATTAATCCTGTGACTTCACAGATGAATTCTTCAGTTCTGCATCATATTCCTAAAGTTATAATCTTCCTTTCCTTCAGTGGCACTAAATTGCCATTGTTATATTGTCATTATGAAAACTTTGTTTGTTTGTTTGGTCTATTCGCCGCTACAATTATGTTGTTGAACATCAGAATCAAGACATCATCTATATTTATTTTCTGTGTTCATGCCATAGTTTTTCACATGATGCTGTGTGATTTGTCTTTCTTGGCCTGTTGAACTTGAACATGTATTTCATTGCTTACTGTTGTTAAGCAATGGTATTTATATAAAACAAGTAATTACAGGTCTCTTTTGTTCATTTGATGCTTCTGGGTTTGTAGCTCATTTTGTTGTTCAAGAATTACTTTCTCCTTTCACTTTGGTTATTTAATCACATATAAACTATAAGTGTTAGGAAAGACTTAAGATAAAGGAAAAAAAAGTTGCACACTCTTCAAACAGGTTAAAAAAAACTGTCTTTATGAATGTTGAAGTACCACATTGGGTTGTATGCTCACAATTACAGGGAAACAAATTAAAAGCTTCTCCCATCTCAGCATACCACCAATGCATAATTATTGTCAGCACTCTTTGCAAGACAGATAGAGCCAACGAATATGACATTCCTTGGCCCAGCATTTCATGTTCTTCTTAGTTCTCCACTTAGCAGTTTTACAAAACTGTAGAGCAAACAAAACAATGCATCTACAAAGTGGTAGAAATGGTTTAAAGCATTCACTACAAATGATCTGTATGAGTTTACATGATTGCAGAACAGAATTCTTATTTTCATGTTATAAATCAACCAAAGGCTTAAAATAGACACTAAAATGCACTAACACTATTCATAACATTAGCGCATATTATTTAAAAAATAATTAAAACTGTCAATTTTACAAGGATAACCTCTGCATAACTTCAAACTCTGCATTTTGTTGTTGAGCAATAGGTCAATTTTAGAACATGTCAAATAGTGTGTCTTATACAAACTGTTACAAAGAAATATAAAGGTTTCCTGGTAAAATTTGTGCATTTATATTACATTTATTGGACAGTTTTTTAGGAACCAATGATTTTATCTGGCAGCAGTACAAATGCCATAGGTGGTGCCGCAAAAAAAAAAAAAAATCAAGAAATTCAAGTTTTTACAGTACACAAAACAACATTTTTTTTAATCATATTTGAATATTGATAATATAATCGCTCATCCAAAATATAGTCGCTCATTTCATCAACATTTTTAGTCTAAAACAGTATAAAAAAATATTGTTATAGTAGAGTTCTCCTAAACATTTAAGAATGGGTTGAAATACAACACAGGCATAATATACATTTTATAGTATATTATAACTTTAAAAAATTGCACCACAATACTTGAAATTCTGACTTACAGAAAATAAAAAATGTATGATGAAAAAAAAACCAACAATCATTCAATGTGTGCATCAGTATATAGTCACATTCATTTTCCTCCTATAGTCTATAAAATAATGTGCATACATACATGTATTAATTTCAACCATTACAAGGGAGTAAATGTATTATTTTCATGCTTATCCCACTTAAAGACTTTAACAGTGTATGTGCTGTTATCAAACCCCACTGCATTTCACTTATACCAGTCTGCACATAATGCATATTTATTCAAATTTATTATACCTGTGAGATAAACCACTTTAACTTTAATACATCTAAGTCTCTTTATACTCTTCTCTTATTTATAATAGGCCTTTGTTGTAATTAAGAAAGAAAAAGGAACAGAAGGAGGCGCATTTGGCAAATGGATTTGAAGAGTTAAATAGTACTTTAATTTCTATTGCTTATACCACTGCCATAATGGCAATCATTTCCCATAATGCTGTGCAAATATACTTGTGTTTCTTTTTCTTGTATAATATTCAATAGAGTGTGAGTCATAGTGCATACTCTATATGTTATTGTGTGTGTTGGGTTTTGGTTGTGAATCTTCTGTTAGTCATGGAGATTAATATTAGAATGAAATGTACAAAACAGTTTGGTTGTTTGTTTTTGTTTTTTTGTAATCTGTTATGCCCAAGAAATAACCTGCTGGTAAAGACACGACATGCTTTTTGCATATAATTTTTTGCTAAATATACACAATGCAGTTATATTGGATGTACAGAACAGCACAATAAGTTTTGTGCCTTTAGTATCTTCTTCTTCTTTTCATCTTTTCCCTTCAGGGGTCGTCACAGTGAATCCTTTTCCTCCATCTAACCCTGTCTTCTACGTCCTCTTCTCTCACACCGACTCCCTTAATGTCCTCTTTGACTCCATCCATACACCTCCTCTTTGCTCCTCCTCTACTCCTCCTCCCTTCAGTTCCACACTCTCC